>CM074303.1:3333366-3545866 GCA_037194245.1 Opsariichthys bidens
AAATAAAAAGGTATAATACAAAAGTGCAAAATGTATCAAATAAAATATTCTGAAATGAGGCAAATGTGAAACTGAACTCAAAAGAAGCAAGTTGCTGGCTAAAGTGCACATCAGCAACACTGAGATGAAAACGACACAACGGACTGCGTAGGTGAACGGAGTGACCTTTTGAAGCAAGCTGCTATACACTACTAATTAATTGCTGATGATCTCTAAACACAAGTTGTGTAAAAAAAAAAAAGATACACCTTGATGCTTCTCTCCCAAACGATCCGTTCCCAGGCTAGCATGAGATTCATACTGTGTGTCTTTCTTAACTCATTTAAAAGTGATAATGTTAAGTGACATGTTGCTGGGTGTGAATATCAGAGCACGGCTACACCCCCATCACAGCGGCTGGTGATCATGTTACCAATCTCCGTCCATGTGTCCAGGTGGGGGTCGTAGATTTCGACCGAATCTACAGTAACTGGTGCTGAAAAGTCCCGACTTGTGGTCCTACCACCCACCGCATATAGCAAACCATTAACGGCTGCAACTGTTACTCCGGCACGCGGGATGGCCATCGACGCCACCTCCACCCACTTCTCCTGTAAGAACAGAGCCATACACAGCTGCATTAAAAGAAGAAGTTAAAACGTTTGCATAAAGAGTCAACTTTATATCTGTGGAGCACACTTTATGGAATCCTAACCTCCTCAGGGCAATACTTTTCCACAGTGTCCAATGATCCCAGAGCCTCATTCCAGCCTCCGACAGCATAGATGCAGTTATTGAGACTAGCTACACCCACGTACGCCCGTCGGGTCACCATCACAGGCAGGGCACTCCAGCGGCGAGAGATCGGGTCATAAACCTCAGCTGAGCGCAGCTCCGTGCCCTCATCGCTGATGCCACCAATCACATAGATGAAGCCTGGAACATTCACACAAGACTACTGAAGACAAGGGCCTGCATTTTTTTTTTTTTTTTCACACACTTCCACAGTGCATTTTAGCACTTTCAGTTCCATCATCCTGAAGTCAACGGGGTTTTGGTAAAATGCCTGAAATAAGGTCTGTGGTGAACACAAGCTCAAGATGTTCAGGTTTTATTCTACGATATAAAATGCATAATACCTGCAGGGGCGGACAGGCCATCGGGAGCACCGGGACATTTCCCGGTGGCCTGATGGTCATTCTGGCCGGCCGGCTGCCGCTGTGCTGTCGATCAGACTGACGTGCGATAGGCTGGTATGCAACTGCGAATTAATGGACGCACTTATGAATCTACGAATCAGGCGATCGCGGAGAGAAAATGACACCACCACATGACCAACATCAGCGAAGCACTGCCTGATTGGCCAAATCCAGAGGCAGGCTTTATCTTGGAAAATAGTGCAAAAAAAATGGAGCGTAAACGCAAAGCAGGAGCAGAGAGGGAACGCATTAAAAGGAGAAAAGCCCTGGCCACAGACAAAATCCCAGCCATGTTCCCAGAATTACATTTACATCATATTTACTAGGGGTGCAAAAAAATCGATCCGTTCGGTTCTCCACACTCGGTTCTCCACGCGCTCGGACGGTCCGCTGTTCAACTTCAATCTGACAAAGCATCTGTAATATGATTTACTATAAATAACACGTAAAACAATCAGGGTTCAGTTAATATATGTTTCTGTTGATGGATGAACATTCTGGGATCCCAGACATTCCAACAACAGCGATGAAACAAAACAAACCGAACCGTGAAAAAGTTGAACTGTTCCACCTCTAATATTTACTTAATCATTTGGCAGATGGACGCTTTCATCCGAAGCAACTTACAATAGATAAAATATATTCTTTATAAAAAATAATACAAATATATATAATGATAGAAGTTTTAAAAGCGCATCTTAACGACAAACTAGCACATTGTTTTATATACTGTATGGGGATACATTGAGCATTGGAAATATATAAAATATACATATTTTAACATGTGAATATGTATCTTTTATTATCCCTTCTTAAAATGTGTAAGTCAGTTTCATATTTGTCTTTGGTGTGGTGGTATAGATGCTCTATTCCTAGTGAGTTATTTATTTATCCATTCATATTATGAATGGTCGTCTACCTGTTCCATCAACTAACAGGGTGACCCTATGAGTTCAGCAGGCTGGTGGACACATGAATTTGGTGATGGTGACTGCAGCAGCAGAGCTGGCCCGGGGTGGAGTCAAATTTACTGTCCCATCCGCCACTGAATACCTGCTTGTGATTTTTAAAATAGATTTTACTAGTCTCGCAAATTATACTAATTCAAACTTTCAAGGAAACTGTTTTTAAATAAAGACTAAAAGAGTTGTTAGAAGCTTGGTGATGGTGATGTTGTAGTCCTGTGACTGTGGTGTAGTTCATTTATAGCTTCAGCTGATTGCATTTAGGCATCGAAATTCATAAAAGTTGTGCTCATTTGTTAAGATTATCTTTAACAAAATGTATAAGAATCTCAAACCTTTATCAAAGAGCTTATTTTCAGCAATAATCCAAAAGCCAATGTAAAAAAATCCTATTGGGTGTGATACAAACTTCAGGGTGGGCCTACGAAAATATGTAATCACTGGAGTGCTTTATAGTTATGTCCAGTTTGTGAATAAATCATTCTTTTGTATCATTTTTTTAATGTACAGCTTGAGTAAACATGTGTCACAATTCACTTTTTTTTATCATCGTTTGACATTTCTCCCCTAAAAACCTGAAACTACTGGTTATACAATGTGCAGTGTTTCCATGACTGTCCAAAGCACATGAAAATTAGGAACTTAACTGGGTGCGTCTAGCCATAACATTCTAACACCACATCGATTCACCGCAACGTGCACAAGAGTGAGACGCCTTTAAATGAAAGAAGACGAATAATCTCGAAGTTAAGAAAACATGCACAATTAGGCCAGGAAAATGTATTATAAAAGTAAAAAGGGTCCAATTCCATTTTATGTTGATTTTAGTGCTTCACTATTTGAAATAGATAGGATTATGAAACAAAGTGGATGTTTCAATCAAATATCTTAAACCTTTAAAAGTCATTTATTGGTCATTAATATGGTTCGGTTGTCCATAAGATGTACCTTGCAGCTCACAGCAGCCAAAATAATATCGAGGAACAGCCAAGCTCCCAATAACCTCCCATTTATTTTCAGCTGGATCATATCGTTCCATGGTCTTCCCAATTTCCGATCCAATCCAGCCACCTGAAACAATAAACGTTTACACATTAATGCATTTGCCAGACACTTTTCTCCAAAGTAACTCATATATTTTGTCAGTTCATGCATTGCCAGGGAACACATGACACTGGTGCTGACAGAGCTACGCTGAATTACAGGAATGTTGCGAAACGCATTCATGCAATCAATCAATCAATCAATCAATCGTGGTGTTGTAGCGCAACGTAACAGAACCCTGAAGAGAGTTGCAGACTCACAGTGAGAGTGAAGTCACCCTGACAGAAAGCATCTAAAATTGCATACCAAGTGCATAAAGAGCTCCATGACAGGAACAAACTCCAACCCCACAGCGTGGATAAGTCAGAGACGCTACTGCCGCCCACTGCTTGGTCACTGGGTCATAACGCTCCGTACAGTCGAAGATCATGGAGTCTTTTTCTCCTGTGCAAAACAAAATGGCTTTATATTTTTTCATTGTCTCCTGAAAATTATATTGGAAATACTATTTTAGTACATTGCTATGTGGTTGATAGAGAGTTCGGGATTAACATAAGTGCAGTATGGTATTGCTGGTCTGGATGCCAATATAGTTTTTGTTATAGTTATTGATTTTGGTGTGAACAGGCCTTAAATCTACGGGGTTTTTCGTCCGTTTTCTCAAGTATAAGTTTTAAAATTTGAAATTTTAGTAGAGATGCGATGCTTCCTTTTAAAAATGATACACACCATTTCGACAAAAGTATTGAGACAGATTGTGAATTGAAGTGTGATAGGATGCCATCTATGCAATAAGTAAGTTTTGTGATATTTCATCCCTGCTAGATATTCCATGATCAACTTTAAGTGGAATTGTTGGAAACTGGAAATGTTTAGAAACAGCAACAACTCAAAAGTCCACGTAAAGTAACAGAGTAGGGTCACCAATTGCTGAGTAAAAGTCTCTGCTGATTCCATAGCTGAAGACTTCCAAACTTCTACTGGTATTAATATCAGAAAATATCAAAAACTGTGTTGGGAGCTTCATGGAATGGGTTTTCCTTGGCCGAGCAGCTGCATGCAAGCCTCACGTCACCAAGTACAATACCAAGTGTTGGAAGGAGTGAGGTAAAGTACTCAGCCACTGGACTCTGGAGCAGTGGAAACGTGTTCTGTGGAGTGACGAATCATGCAACCCAGTCTGGGTTTGGCCGATACTAGGCGAATGTTACCTGCCTGACTGCATTGTGCTAACTGTTAAAAGCTTGGTGGAGGAGGGAAATGGTATGTGGCTGTTTTTCACGGGTTGGGTTGGGTTTGGCCGCTTAACTTCCAGTGAAGGGAAATCTTAATACTTCAACATACCAAGAAATTTTGGACAATGCCATGCTTCCAAATTTGTGGGAATGCTTTTGAGGACGGCTGTTTTCTTTTTCCGGCTCCAGTGCCAAAAGCAAAGTCCTTAAAGACATCGGATTGGATGAGTTTGGTTTGGAAGAACTTGACTTGCCGACACCGAGTCCTGACCTCAACCCCGTCAAACGCTTTTGGCGTGAACTGAAATGGAGGTTGTGAGCCAGGCCTTCTCGTCCAACATCAACGCCTGACCTGACAAATGGTCAAATGGTCAAAAATTCCCAAAGAAACACTCCTTGCCAAAGAAATCTTATGGAAAGGCTTCCCAGAAGAGTGGAAATTGTTATAGCTGCAAACGGGGGGACCAACTGTGTATTAATGTCTGTAAATAGAATGCATTATAGTCCCTGTTGGTGTAATGGTCGGGTGTCTTAATACTTTTGTCCATATAGTGTATTTCATAGAGGGTGTAGCAAGCAAAGAAGTCATTTTTGCATGGGCCTGTGGTGGAAATTCACCTATGAAATTAAATCAGGCCACTCAATAGTAAAATTATCAAACCAATTTTACTGAAATTTCAGGGTAGTCTCTCTTGCAATCCAAGCATACCTCAGAGAGCTACCAAGTGAACTTCACACAAAACAAGAGTATTTATTCAGTCAAATCATACATATTAATTTTTAGTAAACAAAGAAAATCAAAATTGATTGGATATGCAAATAAGTCAATTATCATAAAGCCATCCTACTTCCTTTTACCATATAGGTACAAATTCCGGTTTATCACCATCCCATAATAGTTATCCCCTCAACATGGTAAAATAGTTGCAGACATCATCAACATCTAAAGGTCAGGAAAGAGTCATTAATTCTTAAGTCGCTGACCAGAGAAACTATACCATGAAGGATATATGGTAAAACATACAAACCTAACCCATAAAGTAGAAAAGATAACACTTGTACCCTTCAAGCTCATCCATCAAGATCTGACCCCTGCCTATGTGGCTTAACCTACATTGGGTGTCAGTCGTCGCCTCACATTCTTAGACGTTAACACCCTTTTGAAAACTTCATGAACAACAAAAGACAAAAAGTCTAATACATATAAATGGTTACATACATATCTATATGTTAACAATCAAATATAATGATTTCTCATGCTTAAAGGATTATGAAAAGATTATATAAGAAAATCCATGTAACTCATGTAAGATTAACTAAATTAATCATGTATAAACCACAACATTCATTAAATTTTTCCCTTGCAGGCCCAAATATTGATGTATGGCAACACAATAGAAAATAAACAAAAAAAACACTTACCCCCAACTACATATATCATGCCTTCCAGTACCGCCACCCCGAGTCCACTGCGGGCCTGATGCAGGGAAGACACGGTGGTCCAGTACTGACTGAACGAATCAAAGCGTTCAACGCAGCTCAAAGCTCGACTGTCACTCCATCGGTCACCCTGCAGACGAGTATAACCACCTGACAAAGACAGAAGGAGACACAAGTTGAATTGGAAGAACATGACTAATGGCTTGAATACACTACACCAGTTTTGCCAAGATTTTTGCACAGATTTACAGTCTGAAAGAATAGACGATAGATTTAGGAGTTGACAGCTATTTTACAAAGAGCTATATAAATAACGGTGATTTTACTTGACAGATTTCACTGAAAATTGCGTAGTGTATAATTGGAATGGATTCTTTATTTTTTTTAGCTTCAGATTATGATTGCATTCAGTTAACAGGATATCAAACATATCATCATGTGTCTCCTGGTAACGAGACGCGAGTTTGTGCTTCTGCATTATTTTGTTGCGTTCAAAATGACTTAAAAATCTGGTATGGTGTGATCCTCAGTTTAGTGTATGATGCTCAGTTTTATTATGTACTTATTTAAAAAGTTGGCACATGAATGATGCCTAGTGTTTAAGCCTGTTAACTGTCAGTGTGCCCCCCCCCCCATTAATAGACAGTTAATGGGTTAAAATCAAATCAATTTGAAAATTCGTGTCATGTATTCCAGCCTGTAATGACTGGATCGATCAAGCACACAATTGTAAAACTTTCTCCTCACAACCAACCTCACAACCTTAAATGAATGGACGTGCATTTCCCCAGTTCATTTTATGTATTATTACTGTTTGCATATTGTATAATGTTATGCATGCCCAATAATAGAACTATTAGATAATGTAGCCCATCTAGGTGGTGTTTCATGTCAAAATACTCCTTGTTTAATGATTCACACTTTGGTGGACATCACAATCTCCTAGAATGCATTGTTTTTGCACTATATTTATCAGAGTACAAATGTTGAGTTTGCTTTCAAACAAATCAACATTTCCGCTTGGAAATTGCACCCTTCTCATTGGTCAAGCCAAAAATCAAAAGGTATTATTTCTGTAAAGGTTAAAAATCACGAGGCTGAATCCAGCTTCTTATTCTTATTTTTCTAATTGACGCTATCCGGTCCACCTTAAAAGACGTGATGCTTCCGCGTTTCTAGCTTCTTATTCAATTTAGGAACCGTGCGGTTTTTTCTCCTTTTCATGCTTTTTTGAGGGATTGTGTTGCTTTTTGTGTCTACTTTCAAGATTAATGGAAAATAAACTATTCTGAAATGCAGATTTTTGCAGTCTATTTTCGCCGATATATCAAAGGCACATAAAATATAATTACAGTGTTCTTTGTTTATTGAACATGTCGTCAGCTCAATTTAAGGGACGTGTGGTTTTTCTCTAATTCACGCTTTTTAGGGACCCTGTTATTATTGTGTTTATATTCAGAAAAGATTTTTTGAAATGTAAATAACACCAAAATATGAGTGAAAATTACTGTAAAATTGCAAAGGTATATAAAAAACTATTATATCATTCATACTGCACATGTCATCCTTTGAATGCATTAATGAATCAATTGAATACAAAGCAAATATTACAGATTTCAATATCACAAAGTAACCAGAGACGACACCAGCTCCAGCTTGGATCCTGCCTCTTATGAAGATTTCAGATGAAGGACTCCCGAGCATCAATCATGGATGATGATACAAAATGATTTACATGCACACTACTTTTGCTTAAAAGAATATGATTGTACAAATTGTAGTATTTACAACTATCTTCCATCTGTACTTTCTGATATCTTCTCTTAAAAGACTTAATTGTGTTTTTGTCACATAGAAACATACATTTTCTGTAAAGCCGCTTTGAAATATGTACAGTGAAAAAGCAATGTACAAGCGGATGTGAATTAAGTTGCATTGAATTGAAAGAGTTCTTGCATTGTTGATTACTGTACCAATGAAGTATGGACCTCATCTCACACGCCACAGTTGGGAGAGCAGACTTTTTTACTCTAGCGTTATGACGCTTTGGACTCATGCAATTGACAAAACGTGACAGGACTGTTAGAAGAGCCATTGCATCGTTGGCCCAGTTGGGGGTGTTATATCTCAGCTAATGTTTAGGTGCGTTCAAATTTAAACTGCAGTCTTATTCCAAACGAACTTGACTGGCACCATGCAACATTATGAGCACTTTTACTGTAGTAATATGAAGTTATGAATCTATGAATTTGACAGATGTGTCAATAATGTTCCAGGACAATTTGCACTATTGGCCCAATAGTGGCGCTATTTATAATTAATTATAAATATATGAATCAGTTAATTATATATTATTATAACATGTTATGATTTAATTATTCATATTTCCCTTTTTTGCTAATTTGCTACAAGCCTTAAAGTGAATATTACAGCTGCACACTGGCAGAAGAATTTACATACCAATGGCATAGAGGAATTTGCGGGCTTTTCTCCTGGGCCGGGTCTTGGCCGATTGCAGAAGGCTGAATGGTTTGCTCTCTTTAGGGGACTTGTTGACTTCAGTGTACTCTCTCAGAAGGGTTTGCAATGCAACTCGCAAACTGAAGTCAGAAATACCTGTCAGAGAGAGTTTCATCAACAATGTGTACAGAAAAACAAACATTATAAAATGAATAATTCCAGCTCTAAAGTATGACTGGAAGACATGCACACCAGCACATTCATTCAATCCTATATCCATAATGAACTTGTCTTTATTTATTGTACTGCATTATTTTATAACCTTGAAATCACACCTTTTATTTTTTGTTATTGTTTTCAATCAATTTTTATTATGTGTCATTTACGCGTTTCATCCTCCCAAATCGCCTTTTGCACACTGCAGTAAGATAGATCGATATTAGAATATCATATTAAATGCTGGATGGCTTGTGTTGATAAACGGCATGCAATTAATTTTAAAACGTATCGTATGATGGAGAAAATTCTGTATTACTATTACTAAAAATAAAGCTGCATCTGATTATGCTGTTAGCTAATTGATATAATAGTGTTTTTGTCTGAGGCATGGTAAAGTATGGTATATGTCACTTTGTGAAAAAGCATCTGTGCAAATGCATATTCAAACCTATAGACAAAACACGTAAATGAACAGCAAGAATCAACGTATTAAAGGTCTTCCGTTATCAGTTGGAAAGGTTTCATTTAAGCAGCCCCTAAGTTAATAATTTCTACAACGGAAGTGATTCAATCAAAAACCTACTTTAACTCGATAATAATAATATAATATATGAACGCAACACGGACCAAAGACATGTAAACCAACCAAAAACAGGACGTGATGTCACAAGACGCGACGCTACAAGTCACTGATTTGATGACGCGGAAAAATCGGTGTACCCAAAATGAGTCGAGGGCAAACGTGGAGGTGAAGCGCCTCATCAATATTTGTTTCTGCATACGACGGAGGAAATCCTGCTGCTGTTTTGAACGTTTTGAACATTTAATGAGCTCTTCCTGAGTTCTCAGCTGGTAAAAATAAAGCATATTTACATGCATAAAATGATGGCGTTTAATCCAGTGCACAGCGTTGTTTTGAACGTTCGGTAAGCGCGCTCCGTCGAGAAATATACGTCATAAAAGTCGACCAATCAGGTTGTGACCGTATCCTTATGCATTTGGTTCGGTAACTTAAGGTTCGCTGTTAAAAATGCCAGAGTGAACGCTAAGCGAACCAGGACTATCTGTTTTGTTTTTGTCTTTTGGTCCGGACCAAACGAACCAAACCAACCGAACTACAAGTGTGAACGCACCCTTAAACTCGCAATTGCGGGAAAAAAGTCCATTGCAAGAAAAAGTATCTCACTCACCCTCAATGTACTTGAAGAGCCTCTGTGGCGACAGCAGAGGGAAGCGCACAGGTTCCAAAACTTCCACCACATGCTTCTTCCTGTGGGGCACATTGTGGTGCAGCCAGTCCATAGCAGCCGTGAACACTTGATACTCATCTTCGATCCTGAGCTCCTCACTGCGGAGCAACTTCACCAGCTGATCTTTAGACAAGCTGGAGAACTCTTCTGAGGAGCGAACCTAACACACGGACACATGACTGAACGTGATTCAAAGGTTTCACAAAATACTGACAGTCATGAAGGCTATGAGTATTTGGACCAATGGAAAATCACTGTAGAACAACAGAGAATAGTAAGTCATTTAACTAGGTGACTTTCGATACTTATCACAGGTCCAGCCTTCCTGAATGTTATCAAAGAAGAAAGAAATCAATGCAGAGAATATTTGAAACAGAAAACTTGAGTCAGTAAACCCACCTCTAGAAAGTGGACATGGATGTAGTCTTCGGTGAACTTTAACAGCTCCATACATGCGATCTGCTCTAAAAAGCGATAAATCCCCACACAGTTGGATGGGTCCATGTGAGCCCGGAGGAATTCTCCACAAACATCCACCACCTCACTCAACTGCAGCATGTCTGCCGCCACCATGAGCTCTTGCACAGTGTCCACTGTAACATCTATAGAGCCTATCAGCAGCAAAACAGGTGCTACTTGTTATATGTTTAGCATACATGTAGACAACAGAGGATTTGTTTTTTTCAAAATGACTTTTTACATTATTACACTATTACACACTATTTAACAGAAATGTTTCGATCCATAGAAACTTATTTTAAACATTTTTAGACAAGGTCCAGCCCCCATGGACACAATAGACTTAAAACTAACCTAAAACTTATACAATATTTTAAAATATTATTATAATATTTATAATAACATTAATAGTATTTTAATAAAAACTCTAAAACTGATCAACTTTTCAATGATTAAAACTAGCACAGTGATAAACTGTTATTCAGAGACTTTGGCTGATGTTAAAAACTTAAGTGTAAGCCATGGATTGTCCGCTGTGTGTAGTGGATCTGGAGCGGAGAGGTGATTACAAAATACTTATAGTGCAGACTGCAGATTTCTATTCACATGACTTTTACACATTTTTTTCACATGGCTATTTTCATGGTTATACTTATGGTTAGTATAAATTAAATTCAGACACACTACATCTGAAATGTTGTCGTCACGTTAACAGCCAGCGTCAATAATACGCACTTAATGCTGCCTTCACATGCTCTCGGAATTACCATAAATATAAGTTTTCTAGGTTAAAATTGCACATGAATGCCCTCCAATTTCAGACTTGAATGTGTTGAGCTCGTAATCACCACTTCAGAAGAGGAAATTATCAAATTTCCGATAGCAGGTAAAGGCAGCAGCGGAAGTAGCAGGGACTTACACCTACTGCTTTTCAATTACTATGTATTTGGACATACTACACTTGTGGTGTACTGTTTTTTGCATACTATATAGAAGCTAAGTATTTGATTTTGGCCACAGCGATTGTCCTACAGTGTGAAATGCAGAGGTGTAATGTAACAAAGTAATAATACTTCGTTACCGTACTTGAGTATTTTTTGGGAAAATCTGTACTTACTTAGTATTTATATTTCTGTCAACTTTTACTTTTACTCCACTACATTTCTTAAATAAAATGTATACTTTTACTCCGACACATTTCCCCAAAGCATTTTCGTTACTTACTACAAAATAAAAAAGGAAGAACACAGACTGTAAGCAAGTATGCGCAAACAAGTGCTGCACAACCGCGGTTGATTTCATTTTCCGGGTTGCGTCAGTTGCTGGAGCGGCTGAGGAAGAGTGCGGCACAAGAGCGACCTCTAGAGGCGCTCTCTGATAAAACTATCACTGACGCCTCGTACCGTTTGTTTTAACACGTGACGCGAGACTGCGCGGGGACGCTTCAAAAATGGATTTAAAACAGACAACAAAGCGGTATGTTATGCAGTACACTACAATATATGTTTTCATATCACTAAAGTCATGAGTTTGTTGACTAGACGCTGCATTAGTGTGTTTGCCGTCGAGGCTGAGAGGTTACTGACGTTAGTAGTAACGTCACCTCAATCGGTTCAATGTGACAAAAACACCAACTGTTTAATGTCACGATTGTTACCCTCTATTTGCATTAGTTTATATCCATTTGTTCGATTTTATGCATTCTTTATCCAGCGAAGATGCATATTTAAATTGTATCCTAATCCTGCAGTCGACAGAAACATACATCAGAAATGTGTTCGATTTCAGTTTTTTTTATCGCACTTTAACACATATTTCATCAAGTGTTCTGAAATAGAAGCCAATAACGAGTGAAACTATACATATAATATGCCTTTGTGCGTAAATATGGCCGTTTTTAAGCACGATTGTTTGGATTTAGTGAAATGGAAAAACTTATAATAGAGTTCATTTGTGACATTAAAGGTTAATGAAAGCGTTGTTCATTGTTAATTTCAATATTTACATTTTAACATTTTAAAGTTGCCTCTTACATTAATTATAATGCACTATGAATTAACGTGAATGATCAAGGTATAATTAATGTATTAGTATTTTTTATATTTAAAACTTACAATAAACATTTTGCCATTTTTTAAAATTCAAAGCAAACAAAAGAAGAAAGAGTTAAAACAATCTTGCTGCTCAAACTGTGTATAGAACAATTTTTACTAATATTTTATGCTTCTTTTGTATTTTGCATTTACTTGTACTTTTACTTTAAATACTTAAGTATGTTTAATCTCAAAAAAATACTTTTCATACTTAAGTACAAAAAATATCACTTAGTTTAAAACTTTTACTCAAGTAATATTCTAAACAGTGACTTCTACTTCTACCAAAGTATTTTCTGGTAAGATATCTGTACTTTTACTCAAGTATGGCTTTCAAGTACTTTATACATCACTGGTGAAATGCAGTTTGACTGGAAATTCTATCAGCGATGATCTGCAGCCAATGGGCAAGATATAGGGCAAGTGAAGAGGGAGGAGTCATAGACCGGAAATAGGACATCAGCAAGCATGGCTTCTCCTTTACATTCTTATTTTTTCTTTTTTTCACCGCTTAATTAGCTCACGAATGCACAGATCCAATATGCACCTTATTTATCAGATAAGAACGGACGAGGCCATTTGTAAATTTAATGTGTCTGGCTTCTGGTATCATTTGCTTCCAGTTACTGATATTGCAAACTGGTATATACCATATAAGTTTAATGTATTGTCTTAATTATAAACACACTGGTTTGTAACGCAAACAGTTTTACAGTTTAATGCACTTTGATATTCTTCTCGTTATTTCCCTATAGCAGCTAATAAATCGGAAGTCTCACACCTTACTTCCGCGTTAAAAAAATAAGGTGGATCCTTATTGGTTGTTAGCGGTTACATGTGCGTTTTCTTTCTCAACTGTGTATGTTTACTCAAGAAATAACCCCCCGTGTTTATGTGAATACTTTCCAAAAAGGCATTTCGACATTTTAGCTTAGGCGCGTATCCGAAACCCATTTGCTTATCCGTGGACGCACAAAGAAAGCCACGTGGGGAACAGTGTCTCTTTTGCAGCTTAATGCACTTTTAATAACACCGTTTAATATCAAAGTTTAGCAACAGAAGACTGCATTTTATACTACTCACTTATTTGGCTGATTTGGATGTTATGTTTGGGCTATTAAGGAGGAACGAAAGCAAACCGCTGAAAGGAAAGGAATGCGCGCTGGATGGAATGCAGTGCCGGCACAATAATCGTTTTCCCTCGATTATCTTGTGTTCGTAATCGAATACGCACACCACAGCAACAAAATGGTAGAAAAAGAAGAACAGCGATCCGACGACTGTGAAAATCATGCAGCGTGTACTCAAAAAGTTTCATGATTTGAGGTATCGTTCACGTAACAGGTTGCGTTTAATACTTCTGGATAGAGGTTTGTTCAAATTAGTTATATTAATAGGTGACCCATTAAGCAAACACCACTAACTCGCTTCCTAAAGGTGATGGACAAACAAACAACATATATGACTCCAGCATACCAGTGTAAATAAATTCTAGGAGAATTTCAAAGACATCAGCCTCCACTCCAGCAATGCAAACCTCCTCCTCATGGGCTTCACTCATGCCTCCAGAGAACAGAGCAGCAAAATACGGGCCGCTGGCAGCCAGCACCAGCTTATGGACCCCAAACACCCGTCCGCCTACCAGCAGTCGGACATCGCAGAAGTCAGAATGTAGACGCATCTTGTTCATCTGCGTTAGCAGGAGACCGGCGTGTCTGTCTGAGGAGTAAATCCTGTGATCACTCGCAGCCTTGGTTTCATCTCCTGTCGCAGAACGCTGAGGGCCGGCGGAAGACATGATGATTCCAGATGGGGACTGCAACAATGCTTTTACCTAAAGCACACAGAGACACATGCACATTTAATAATGCTGTAGCTGACTTTCTCTTCCAAAGCCACTCAAAGTACACTTTTTACAAAGTAATTTAGAGTCACTGAAAATGCCAATTAAATTACAACTCAATTTTAAAATGTAAGGAATTTTAGTATTTTTGGAAGTGGATTTACTTTATACATGTGACCACAAAACCAGTCATAAGGGTAATTTTTTTTAAATTAAGATTTATACATCATCTGAATAAATACGTTTTCCATTGACGTATGGTTTGTTAGGATAGGATAATACTTGGCCGAGATACAACCATTTAAAAATCTGGATTCTGTGGGTGCAAAAAAATCTAAATGGTTAAAATTGTCCCAATTAGGTTATAAGCAATGCATATTACTTACAAAAATAAATTTGGTATGTTTACGGTAGGAAATGTACAAAATATCTTCATGGATCTTTACTTAATATCCTAATGATTTTTGGCATAAAAGAGAAATCAATCATTTTGACCCATACAATGTATTGTTGGCTATTGCTACAAATATACCTGTGTGACTGTGGTCCAGGGTCACATATTATATTGAATCCTATTTTAATTTCCATTCATGAGCCATGCTGGAAGAAAATTTAAATCGACCACAAAAACCTAATACACAAAAAATAACCATATAATGATTCATAACAGATTCAAAAGACTGATGTCAATATTTACAGTTCTTGCTCATGAATTTATACATCCCTTGCAAAATATGCACGATTTTAATCATTTTAACTAAATAAGAGAGATCATTTAAAGTGTGTTATTTTAAGGGGCTGTAGCCCCTTATTGTAATTGTTCGTTTTCTTCATTTTTTTATTATTACTCCCCTATAGCAGCCCTGTGAACAGAACATTGGAAAATAATGAAAATTGGCACAATCATAGTCTACAGCACCACCACAACTTCAGAAATTTACTTTTCAAAAGGTTATGACTTTTGAACCCTTAGTTCTAGAAAAGTGAAATTTAGTTCACCTGATTATTTTATTCATGATTACATTCAATCGCTTACATGGCCATTTTCAAAAAGCACAATATTCAGTTTTTTCTTTAAAAAAACAAAAAAGAATAGTCTAATTTTTTCCAATTGTATTCAAAATCTGAAAACTAAAGACAGAACTGCACAGAAACTACTGAACAGATTTTTGATACTCATCTTTGCTCAAAAGTTATGATATAACAAACTTAAATCTCAGAAACTTCACGCCGATATTAATCCTTGTTTTTCTCCTTATATCCCAACGTTTGCTTGCCATGGTCCATAATGTTTGAACGAAACAACAGCAGCGTGCTGCTAGACGTTACGCAGCTGTCCGTGCCTGTTGCCATGGTTACTATGCAGCACAAGCGGAAAGCAGGGATAACGCAGATATTGACAGGCGCAAGTGACGAGAGGGACGGGGCACTACTTAAAATTGTGATTTTATCTGAATTGGAAACATTTATGATAGTGTAAGTACACAGCTGAACGAAATATATAATGCTGTGCAAGTGGTTTTTGGATATTTTAATATAATAATGTACATATTGTACCTTTAACAATGTTGACACAAAATTGTATCAAATGCTTTATCTCTGCAATTACCAAACATAGTACGCTTCATCAGAGCCAAGATCTGATGGTCCAAAATTTGATAACAGTGCCACCTACCGGTTATGAAAACGTGTCAACACAACCATTGTTCCCTGAGAGAAGGGAACAAGACTTTGAGACAGCTACACTTCAGAGAACCTTCTTCTTCAAAAAATCCCGAACCCTGATTGAATAACGCTATCGCAGTTGCAATAGCCAATGGCGTTCAAACAGTCACCTGTGGGCGGAGTCAAACTCTATATAGGCAGAATTGATTGAGGTTTAAACAGCAACCTATGCAAAGTCTCACTGCCTTCTGTCAGGTAACCATGAGCAAACCGAGACATTTCCTTTCGAGTAAGGTCTCTCGACACTGCGTAACAACTATGCTTTGGGGAACATATCAAATTCCACCATGTAAAAACCGCACAATTCCTCATCTAGAGAAGTAGACAGAGTCGACACAGAACAATGCCACACGTCTCCGCATGCGAGTACAACAAGCACAGGTGCTCCGCTCCATCCAGGTCGGGTACGACAGCACAGAGAGTGATGATAACAATAATAATAAAGCAACAAGTATTTTGGCGTATATAACACAATAAAGCAGCAAAAGTGCATACAACATAAAACCAGCTCAAAGAGTAGGCATAAAGACAATCAGCACGCCCAGCTCAATGCAGGGCAAGTCAAGTTCACAGGTACAATAAAAGTGGGCAGATAGCTAACAGTTGGAACCTCCATATACTCCTGAAAGACGCAGAGCATGGAGATTCGGCTGAGAATGTTTAATCTTACATATCCAGTAGCCCTTAGTGTGAGTGACATCACATATCAGGCTTCACGACCTGGTTGAAACACGTGGCTATGAGGCCCTTCCATCTTCCAATAGCTGCTCAGCCGTCATTCCCTGCACAGACAGAACATGCTGTACGAAAGAGGGAATTTCCAGGTTATAAAACCTAGTAAATCCTAAATAGACACGCCCTTAGCCCAAGATCATGCCAGACTCCTCTTGGAGTGGGCGCGAATCTCTATTGGGCAATCGACACCTCAGGAACCATAAACCAGGCGAATAGCTTTTCAATTCACTGTTCAAAGTTAGTCTCTGTTTTGACGGTGGATGGCCTGCAGACAAACAGATGACCAGCACACAAACAGCTGCTCAGATGTACAAAAAAAAAGGCTACGAACATGGTGCATCTGACAAAGCTCGCCAGAGGCTGAAACGCCTGTAGTGTTATAACCTGAGCTCTGAAAGGAGTTGATAGCACCTTTGCAGTATAACCAAACCCAGACATAAGCCTGACCATTAGGCATGTAATGATATCAAAATCGGACGGTACGATAATACCTCGGAATAAGTCCACAATACAATATTTATTGCAAAATTTAAAAAAAAATATATATAAGTGCCAAAACGATTGAATATTACAATGTACAAATTAATCAGGTCTTCTTTTCCTGTCTTTCTCAAATGTATTGCTCATGGTTGGTTCATGTTTAGACATCAACAAACGTTAACAAATGAACCTTATTGTAAAGGGTTACCACAAATTCAACATAAATGAGATGCTCGAACACACAACACCTGTACGATCCAGACAGGTTTTTTTTAAGTAGGATTCATAGAGACTTCACTTGTTTCTGAAAGAATGATTCAGTGATAGATACATTTTCAACAGTAATTTGTTGCCATCCTGTGGCTTAATGTAATCGATAACATTGACGTAATCGGTAACAGAAATAATGATACTGTGTGACTAAAAAGACTGTTTGTGAAGCTGTTTATATCTAAACATAACGACTCTCTCTAGATCAACGGCAGCATGAACACAGATTTGAATGTCACGATTTAATATTTGTCAAAGGTTTAATATACACAGGCAAACTGTTGTCATTCAGTGTATATATATATATATATATATATATATATATATATACATACACAAGTAGTATATTCATTCAGTGCATTCATTGCTATAATATTCATGAGGTGAGAAAAAACTACACTTTTTGCCTAGAACATCTATCAATTCATACAGTCAGGTGACCATGATAATAGAGACAATTTTGCTATCGCAATAACATAAAATTGATAATACTGTTACATCCCTACTGACCATACAATGATTTGGTCCAAAACGCATATAAGCATTCCTGACAGAGGGAGTATGCAAATCCTCGACATACTAGAGCGAGCAGGAGCGCCGTCTTGAATGAGGGCACTCTTGTCTTTAGTCTCTTGACTCAAAGTCTGAGTTTGTCAGCATCTGAACACCAATGATAAGTCCAACAACGGCAAAAGATGAGGATGGTGAGGATTCAGCCGTCTTGTGTTTTTCTGCTTTTTGGGCCAGTGGCTCGAAGCCGGGTCACCCATCAGGGGAGTGATCAATGACAACAGCGGGCAGTGGGCCTTCTCCTCCGGCACCAAGAGGTCAACCTCCGTGTCGTTAAAGATACTCCATAGAATTTTCATGGTCTGAGAGTGCACTGGACATTGGTCCTCGTACAGAACACTGGTCTTAACACAGAGGGCTCCTCAGCCGGTCAGTGAGGCATTCTTGGCGTCAGCACGTTGAGACACGCACACGCCATCACAAAGCATCCGTTTTCCATCCTTTTCTTGGAAAGCGGTCCTTAACCATAACTGCAATCTCATATGCAGCAGACAGAGGCTGCAGCTGCCATCAGACATAGAAGCCTCAGGGAAGTCTTCAAAGGAACAGCTCTGCCCAGCAAGAATGGTCTGTTCTCTCTGTACTGAAAAGCGTGCGACCATCGTGCACGAGTTCAAAACTTAGGACCCTAAGAATGAGATGGACTGACAGGACTGTAGCGTGATTTTCTGTATGTTCACCCACAGACCAAGACGTGCTAAATTGGACAAAGAGTTTGATCTTGTGAACTTCCGATACAAGCTACTCTGAAAGGCAGGACTTTGAACTGATAAGCAACGCGTTTGAATGCGAACCTCTGAAAGCGCATGTGATGAGGAGCTATCTGAATATGAAAATAGATAGGATTCAGATCCACACTATGAAATAGTCCTCGGGCTGAATGTGTGCAAGAATCTGTTTCACTGTGACCATTTTGAACACAGGTTTTACCAACACTCTGTTCAGTGGTCTTAAATCCAATATTGAACACGTCGCAGTCTTTTTTTGGAACGAGAAAATAGCGGCTTTACAACCCGCAATTTAGTTGTCCCTCACCACTATCTCTCCTGCATCTTTGTAGTAAGTCAGTCTTACCAATAGAAAACCAGCACAAGCTTTGTAACATGAAAAAGCCCTTTAAGTGAATTACAGTAAAAACAGTTTTATAAAAATAAATTGTTTTGTACATTAAAGGAGGTATGGGCACATTTTCACCTGTAGTAAGTCAGTCTGATCACTACTACAACCTTTGGAACAGCAACAAAAAACAAACAAAACAAAACAACAAACCTTTTGGTGAACTAACAAGCTTAGGAATTTGAACATGTCTGTTTTTAAATGTTAAAGTCATTGTAATGAATACAAATTATTTGTTTTAACCACTTGGTGGAATTGGCATCATGTGCCGTGGTAGTGCGTCAAATTATTGTGTTGTGCACTACTGGGCCACCATAGAAATCTGACTCCTGCTACTCTCGCAGACACCGTTAATTTTAATCGTAGTCAGTGACTATTCTAGACAATTTTTACTATGGGGCCAAGGAGGGGCCAGTGTTTAACCAGAGGCGCACATTAAAAATGGTAACAAATTATATTTGTTCTATATATATATATATAAAGATAATAAACTTTATTTTACTTTACAATCATGTAAACATTTATTACAACATTGTACAGCATTTGTACAAGAGTGAGTGCAGGTGCAAAAAAGGTAGGTTCATCAATGTTGATGATTATTATCAATGATTTGTGAAGGATCATGTGACACTGAAGACTGGAGTAATGATGATAAATTCAGCTTTGATCATAGGATATAAATTACACTTTACTATATATTCACATAGAAAACAGCTATTTTACATTTTAATAATATCCCACAATATTAGAGCTTTTTTGTATTTTTAATAACATAAATGCAGCCTTGGTGAGCAGAAGAGACTTCTTTCAAAAACAACCAAAATAGCAGTTTCCAAACTTTTGACTGGTAGTGCATATCTGCATGTATTTCAAAATGTATTTACTTTTAAAAAAGAAACATTAGAGCCATTTTGACACAAAAAATTATTTACAGGAGAAAGCACCATTTCAAGGACATACAGTAGGCCTACAATGAAATTATAATTGAACTGCTTAGCAAATAGTAATAACCTTCTTCATCACAAACCTGATGGTGCAGTTCTTTCTGTCCCTCTAGCTGTTCCTCTCTCTGTCCCTGTATGTTTTCGTCCTCCTCCCCCTCTTGTTCATCCTCCTCATCGTCTTTTTCATGCTCCTCCCCCTCTTCCTCATCCTCTTCACCCTCTGGAATTTCCCTCTCTGTGTCAGAGTCCTCACTTTCATCACCCGCCCTCTCTCCAACCTCCACTGACTCTCCCTCTTTCTGCTCCTCAACTCTCTCAATACCTTGATTTGTTTCTCTCACTATTTTGTTCATCAAGTACAGATGAAGTTACGTGGTTTACATCACAACATTGTGCAAGAACAAGTCACTTACGGTACGGCTCTAATTTACCCGTGTAGAACGTTCCATCGCATTAGTTCCGCTTTAAGTGCTCGCTTGTAAAATCATACTAAAGTCATAATTTATTCATTCATTTTTTTGGTCAGCGCAGGGGGGCCACAGGGGTGGCCAGGGACATTGTCTACAGAGGCACGGGCCTCCCTAGGCCTCCGTGTAGAACCCCCACTGGTTGTAGTTTCTGTACTCTAACTGAACTAAATGATTTTTATTATTATATAAAATCAAACGACAGTGGGGGCAAGTGATGTTACCGGTGTTGCAGCTGAACAACAGCAAGCCTACCTCAAGCCATAAGGATTTTAGGCTGCTTAAATGTGTTATAATATATAGTGAACAGCATGAATGACGGCAACATTATTTTTAACGTCTCTGTTACATGCCACACAACTCTACAGTGTGCGTGTGAGACAACGTGTTCTTCTGTTGTCTCGGAGTTGATTGACAGTTTTTAAGTGCATTAATGGCAGCGCACGCCACCTGGTTACATGAACGCGTCCCCACTGCAGCAACATGGGGATTTGTTACTACGATAATCACACTATTCAATATTCTATTTAAAGCAACTAATGGAATCTTCGGAAATCGTGACATCCGTGTTCTGTTTTTCATGTACATTCCATTTCTTCTCTTTGAGTTCTTCTGGCTTTGCACTGCTGACAATTCAGGGTTTAGTCCATAATCGCTGCTTACAGCTATATTTTTTTATCTAGTATTGTTCTGAGCAAGCCATTTCACACATATTTACATATAGTCCAAACTAATGCTCTAATTTACACATATAAACCAGTTCAAATTTTATTTTAATGTTTGTTGTTACCTGGATGATACACAGCCTTTTTAGGTTTTGCGATAGCTCGTTTGTTCAATCTTTAACAATGTGGACAATTGATGACTCCAACACAAGCATTACAAAAGGTGAAAACATTCACTGGTGCTCAAGATGGCAACACATTGATGCGTTAAGGGGGCATATACAAGAAAACTTGAACGCACAACTGTTTTTATAACAATTTTTATATCATTAAAAAATGTGGTGGACAGTTTGTGGTATGCTATGGCAACTTTAAAAGCTTATTTGATGGGTGTAACTTAAGAACCCACACCCTGGTGTAGTTTGGGCTGGGCTGTACTATGTTTTGTACGTCAGGCTGCTGTAAACAGAACACAAGAACAACCTGTCGAACCTACGACCTTTCAGTCGTCAGCCCAGATAAAACAAATAAGCCACACCTCCTCCATGAACATAATGAAAGCTAGCATCATCCCGAACTCCTGTGTTGTGGACTGTCTCCATGTACAGTGATACACTTACAGCATCTTGCTTCACGTCTGAAATACAGCCTAGCCCAAACCACAACAAACATCCTCATTAGAGGCTCAAATTGCAACACATGCGAAAATCAAAAGCTCAGCTCAACATGTAAAACAGTTAAGAGCCCAGCGCGATTTCCTCTGCTCCAATGGACGTATAATCGTACTTACATTTTATTTTCGTTATTTTCTCCACTCCATTTATCCATATGAACAGAAACAGAGGCACTTCCGCATGGGCATCGATTTTTCCTGCATCGGCATGTCAGGCTGTCAGACCGCTCCGAAACATCCAAATATGTAGACTTTTTTAAAGACTTCGGGACTGTGTGCCATTATTATTATTTATCGTTTTTTAAAATTCATTTAAAGTATTTATTTATTTATTTATTTATTCGCCATTTTCGCCCATTTAAAAGTCCTGCCTGTGGCGATAATGCGCTGAAAGGCGTTGAAAGACTCAAGAGTGATATTAATACCCTCTGTTCTTTCTGTGTAGAAAAACCTGAAACTACTTTACATTCATTTTGGAGTTGTTCTCACACACTGACATTTTGGTGTGACATTTGGGATTTTATTAAATGTTACATGAATCCTTATTTTAAAATTACATTCAGAAATGTAATTTTTGGTTTTCATGAATGTGAAAAGAAAAATGATATTTACTTTATAAATCTTATTTTTCTGTTAGCCAAATATCATATTCATAAATGTAAATTTTCTAAATGCAAACCTCTTTTTTTAAGATTTAAAAATGAGATGAAAATGTATTTTGAATCTATTGAGTCTTCTAAAAACCTGAAAGCTATGAGAACAGACTGTTGGACTCTAATTTTTATTGTTATATTATATTGATGACAGTTGTTGTTGTTGTTATATTTTTTTGTTTGTTTGTTTTTTTTGCTTGTTTGTTTCTGTTTGTTCAAGCATTTAAAACAAAATACATAAATTTAGAGGACAAACCTTGTCAAAAAACTTTTTGGAATATCAGTTTATCCTTCAGGATCTTATTGGATTCTTAAAATCCTATTGGACATTACGATTTATTTGGATGGATTTTCACTTTGTCCTGTAGGATCTTATTGGATTCTTAGAATCCTATTGGACATTCTGTATTTGAATGGAATTTCACTTTTATTTATTTTGAATTTTACTTTGTCCTGTGATATTTTTTATTCTATTAATTAATCAATTAATTAATTAAAAAAAAAAAAAAAAAAGAAGAAGCAGACTGTCAGACAGTACCGAGTAATCAGGACACGGTCCTGAAAGTGGATGTTTCTCATTTCTTGTTTGTGCATCCTTTCTTCACGTCTCAGTTCCACTGCAGGGCGCATTAAACCACATTCTACACTAAAAACTTAATTGTGATTTAATACCAACTCATTAATTATATGTATTGCTTTACAGCAGAGTTGTCATAAATCATTACAACACACGGCTAACCTGTCAGCGATAGAAAGAATATATTTTCATTAAACTTAAAATATAACATAATAATTCAATTATGCAATTTTCTCTATATTCATTAAAATGCATAACATCAGTGTCATGTGCATACCTGCAGTTATCATAGTCATTCAAGTCTTATGATAAAACCTGAAAGAAAGAAAACATCAGTATTTTCTACTTGACTGTGTGGGCGCCGCAAGAAAGTTTTTTCTCTGAAGAGCGTCTTCTTGTGTCCATCATGCGCTCCTACACCCATATATTAAGGAAATACTGACTATTAATAATTTTAGTATTAATCAATCATCGAACTGATTAAAATAATGTTAGAATAAAATAAAACTGATATCAGCGAAAAAATCATAAGATCTGACAGCATATCATGTTAGACTAATTTAAACATTTTCTGCGTCATCATGACCTAATTATATTACATCATAATGAATGAATTAATTATGCATGGCGCAAGTAGTTTTGCCATTTATGTGCTATGAAAGTATCATTTCTAAAAAATGAGTTAAAAAATAAAATTATCAGGGCCACAAGGCAACGCAAAGAAGAGGAGCAGAAAAAATAGCAATATAGAGGTAAGAATCACAGTGTATTAGCCGTAGGAAAATAATTTAGCATTCATGAATTAAAATAATTTAAGTTAAAATATGCCATTTTCCACTATATGCACAAAATGGAAATGAAATATGCTAATTAGATTAACTAGCTAGCTTCCAGGCAAACATCTACAAATAAATTACAATATGTAGCCTTTGTTTTGTTGCCTTTTGTCTGTTAGACTATTAGTCTGTCAGGAATTTTAGACTAATTTATGACTTGCTGTCATCAGCATCAATAATGTTTCTCAGAATTTGTCCTTTGATGCAGTGATGATTTTGCTGCAAAGATATTCAGGCATGTACAGTTTTAAAACTTCTATAATTCTTGATTTTCACTTTAATTTCTCAAATTGATTTATTATCACAATTTATTTACTAATGTTAATACTTATCAGTATGTTAGATTATAGTAAAGTTTTGAAAAATCACCATTTTCTGAGATTTTTTAATGGTGGTGGAAATCTAAAATCTCGCCTAGGGCACCAACAGACCCTGGGCCGGCCCCGACTCAATATCACTATAAAATACTATAATGCCGTAAATGAGTCCTAATTGTTGCGACATTTCCAACTCTGCCCTCTCTTATAATATAATCTTTTTATCATCGTAAAATCTACATATCGTTCCCAACAAACATATTGTTTAGCGTAAAACGGGCAGTTGATTCATTAAATAATAAGCTGTTTCCTCACAAAAGGCTTTTATTCTGTGTAGTGAATCCTCCATTCAAAAACACAGCCTGCACGGTTTTTCTTTCCTGCGTACTGGCAGCCATTATGCTTTTTGGGTAGTGGTTGCAGAGGCTTTTTCATTTTTATTTATTTATTTCCTGATTTTCTCTATTTCTATGATCGCAAACAGTACAGAGATGACGTTAATGACACACAACTTTGTATAGAGTACATCAAATGTATATATGTCCAATGTCATCTGAACAGAGAAGAGAAAAAAGTTAACAAAGATTACTAAAAAAGAAGTCTCAAAGTTGTGCATGATTCTCACACTGATGTCACTCCAGAAGAATACTTGGATGCACTTGAGAGCTTTTTTGATCTGCAGAGTCAGGTGATGACTAATATTTCGCCTTTCGTTTGTTGCAGCAGCAAGCAGGAGAGAAATTGTCCGACTTTCTAACAAGGCCGGAGCGTGCCCTAACCAAAGTGGTCAAGACGGGTGGCATACCGGCAGATCTCCGAGATACAGTTTGTGTTGAGCAGTTGCTGAGAGGTGCTGATATGATCCTGCTTCATCTGAGACTCCAGAAAAGAAAGACATATCCTCCCAACTTTCTTGTTGCTTTCAACTATGGTAACTCAGTCGCGGCCAGCAGTGGATCAGTACGCCAGCACAAAAAGGGAAAAGGGCCAGCAAAGAAAAACATCTGACTTCCTTCAAAGACTTCAAAGCCTTTTGGCGATAGATGGGATGAATCCTGCACTTCCGCTTTTAAACAGGTAATTTACTGCTTAACTCATGCTCCTGTCTTAGCCTTCGCAGATCTCAGAAAGCTATATATTCTCCACGTGGATGCTATCTTGAAAGGCCTTTGGGGTTGTATTATATCAAGAGCACCCGAAGGACAGCGGCCAGTGGCATGTGCAGGCTGCAAGTTTACGCCAGCAGAACAAAGGTACCCCACCTGATTAATAAAAAAAACCACACCTGATTTCATCAGTAGCTCGTCAGCCATACCCAGGTTTCTGCATCATCGGCAAAAATGTTGGCAATTTCTGAACGATCTGCGCAAATGAGACTTTGGAGAAGACTCTAAAAGTGTAAGTGTACGAATTCTTAAAAAATTAACATTAGCCCAGAATGATTGCACTATAATATTGATAAATGCTGACCAATACGTAATTATATTACAATTTTGTTTATTTGTTGTTGGTTTTTTTTACTGAAAACGATACATGAGTAAAATAATCAAATGTAGTTTAATTGTATTGTCATGACATTTTATGCATGAATAGTAGACAAATGCAGCCAATGTGAATACATGCATTTTCAGTCAAGAAATGAATTCATGCCGAAATGAATAAAAAAATTACATTGAACTGACAATAGGACAAACAAAAGAGTAAGCAAATGAATAAAACCACAAAGTCAACAACACATGAAACAAATCTTTATTCAAATGTATCATTCTAACAAGCTATAATATATTTACAGGCAGTCAACCCCTCATCCTACTCCCATCTCAACAAAGCTGTGCCAATTCTGCAGCTTTTTTCGGATCAAGCAGCTGACCACCGTTCCCACCTTCGCCTGTCTTTTCCGTCCATCA
Organism: Opsariichthys bidens; assembly: GCA_037194245.1. Classification (NCBI taxonomy): domain Eukaryota; kingdom Metazoa; phylum Chordata; class Actinopteri; order Cypriniformes; family Xenocyprididae; genus Opsariichthys; species Opsariichthys bidens. The sequence continues at coordinate 3,359,488 of CM074303.1, forward strand.
TGTTCCTCGTCGGTGCACTCAGACGGGAATCTGACCATGGATGGGAGAGGGACATCGAGGTGCTTGTGTTCCTCTACTGGCTGGTCCATGCAGCATCCTGCAGGGTGGTGTCACAGACCTTCGTGAGCCAGGCAATCATGGGAATTTTGAGGAGGGTGATTTGTTTCCCAACCGGAGATGGCCTGGAGGCAGTGGGAGCAGGATTTGCACAGCTCACTGGGTCACCAGCTTTCGGCAGAGCTGTTGGTGCAAAAGATGGCTGTCATATTCTGATTAAACCTCCAGCAAATAACTCCTGCTGTTACTACAACAGGAAGCTGTTTCATTCCATCCAACTCCAGGCCATCACTGATCACCAGGGGAAATTCCTTGATGTCTTCGTGGGATATCCTGGGACTGTGCAATGTGTGCATGCTGAGAAACCTTTACCCACCACCAGGCAAGTGCATCCTCGGGGATGGTGGCTATCCTTGTCTGAGTGGACCCATCAGCCTCATCACGCTTCAACAACAAGAACTCCCGTGCCCGGAACATCGTGGAGAAAGCTTTTGAGATGCTGAAGACACGCTGGCGTTGCATTTTCTTCAAGGCCTTAGAGGTGAGCCCTGCCTTCGTGCCTGAGGTGGTCGCGTGCTGTGCTGTGCTTCACAATCTCGCTCTTCTCAATGGCGACGTCGTTGAGCCAGAGGATGAGGAAGACCATGATGACAGACCCTCGGAACCACAAAACCTCCAAGCAAGAGTTGGAGAAGATGTGCGGGACAATCTGGCTGCTGCGGTGTCTGCGCCAAACATCTATGTGCCTGCATTAAAAATGTTTTACAATTCATGTCAGCATTCTGTTAACATGTTTACAATTACAAGCTCATTTTTATAGCTTTCTTAGTTTTGTGGTGTAGTGGGCTCAACTACTGAACTGGTAAGCAGAAGGTCGCTGGTCGATCTCTAGAGCCGTCACCACCAGTGTGTCTTCATGCAAGCCACTTTCCTCCAGTGTCATTGTCCCTGTAACAAATGCACTGTAAGTCATTTCGGAAAAAAGCATCTGCCATTTGTCTTTTTAATTGGCATAAACACTTAAAGCTGCTTTTTTAAGTTCAAGATACTACTATAAAACAATAAAAAACAGGGATCAAACAACATGAAGGCAAGTAAATACTGACTGAATTGAAATGTTTGGATGCAGTAACCCTTCAGTCACTATTTTACTGTGCAGTTAATGTAAAACTTAAGGTAGTTTGTGTAAACTGTCTCAAGTTCAACTAAGGTCCAGTGTCCTCGGAGTTTTTCATACCCTAATTATACACACCTGAACAATCTATTTAAACCAATTAATGACTAATTGAAAATTCCTGACAGGTGTGTTTATGCATGCAAGTCACATAACACACAATAAAACTACTGTTTGAAAGTGTTTTTACACCATATTCACAAAACATTCATCACTTCTTAAATATTTCAATTTATCAATGTTTTCACTAAAAATCTCCAAGTCTATTTATACCGTGAATCCCTAGAAATTGTTTGTTTTATATACATAGTATTGTGCAAAATCTTAGGTCACCATTTGATGTTGTAGCAATGATATAATGACCTTATGTGGCAAGAATTCAGTGTGACCTCCTCTACACTTCAGCAACAGATGGAAACTGGCTTTCTTAAACTTAAATGAAAAAGAACTGGAAGCCCAAGAAAACTTCTGACTTACTGATGTTTGCCTAAAGAAGACATCTTGTACAATTTTTTTGTTTAATTTGGGCTCACATCTTCATTATTTTCTGTTTTTATCTTAAAAAAGAGCAAAATATGGATTCTCATTCAAGCATTGCTAAAACAACAAAGCTGGTTGTGCCTTATGATTTTTGCACAGTACTGTACACATTGTTCTATTTGAAAATATGTTTGTTCTTATTACTCAAACCCAAGTGTGTAAAAGATCAGAAGATGCTTTTGTCTTAAAATTTATTTTTTTGCAAGAATTTCAAGGAGGGAAAGGAATCTTTCATGCCTTTGCTTTGTCTCCCTCTCTCTCCTTTCCTCTCTCTCTCTCTCTCTCACTTCCTGTGCGATCTCTCTTCTCTTTCTTGTCTTTCCTTTCTCACTTGTCTCTCTCGTTCTCTTTGGTCCTCCTTCTCCTCCATCGTCTCTCCTCCCTCTCAGCAGCTTCCCGCTCTCTCTCCGCTTCCCTCTCCTTCATCTATCTGATTATGTCCTCCAGGTCTTTTCCGTGTAGCCCTCGCTGGCTCTGAGCTCACTGAGGATGAAGAACACACAGCAACATCTGGGCCAGATGAGGTAATAAGGGCAGGTGGAGTGAAGGAGGTTCTGCCTCCAATTGCCTCATCCACGGCACTGTACCATTTCCAGGATGCTGCTGTGGGTTCTCCATCCTCAGTGCTAACACCGGTCCGTGGACATTTCAGATCCTACAAAAATGTGCAAACATAATTCAAAAGCAGTCATTTTAATAGCACAATCTCATTTCATTTCTTTATTAGAAGTAACAAAATGATCTTACTTTATATTTTTGTTTGAGGTTTGTCACCTTTCCTTGCAGGTCCTGCTCCACCACAAAAGATCTGCAGCAAATGAACAGAAATCAAGAATCACAAAAGTGCTGAAATTACAATAGTTGAAATAAACTACAACTTAAGATTTAAATAGATTTTATTTATTAATTTCTTTAGTATACTCACTCAAAACCTGTGATGGCAGCATTCCTCTTTCTGGTGAAGAGGGCTTCATTTTCCACTCTCCAGCGGATCAGCAGACGTGTGTGTTCATCTGTCCCTGAAACATCCAAACAAGATTCAAGTTACCTCTGAGATTTGAGTGCTCAAAACTACATGTACATGTTGAGGTAGTTGATTGTGTTAAGTGACTTTTTATCCAACACAAATATTCATTATATTTACTTACCCTTGGAAATGTATGTATATTAGTACAATTGAGTGTTTGCAATAGATGAATGCAAGTACGCAATAGCACACATATACATCATTCAGATGTCTACTTCATATCTAGGACCTATTAGACACACTCATGAAATTCATATGGAAGATTTTCCAGCCAGATATTAACAGGGTCGGGATACAAGTAACTTAGTTACGTATTTAAAATACAAAATTTGAGTAACTGTGTTTCATTAGAGTTACATTTTAAATGGGTGGTAATCAGATTACAGTTCCACTTCTGAAAAAGTGTTTTAGATTACCAAAGTGATTACTTTGAGTTTTAATGTCATTTAAACAGCGATTGGTGATTCTCTGACTCTGACCGTCTGAAAAAGACGAGTTCAGTTTCATCAACATTTTAATACTTTTAAAAAATGTTGTTATTTTTATTTAGTACTGTCCTGAACAAGACAAAATGACTGATTTTATAAAAAAAATTGCAGAACTGTCAACTTAACTTGTCCTGTCATGACCTGATGATCCACGACTGTTTTCATGTTTTGCGAGTCATTTTATAATTCACTCGTCACTGCAACTTTTCCTCACAATTTTTTTTTCCCCTCACAATTGTGAGTTTGCGTTTCACAATTCTGACTTCTTTTTCTCAGGATTACGAGATTTAAACTCACAATCGCAAGTTATAAAGTCAGAATTGGGAGATATAAACTTGCAATACTGACTTTTTCTTGCAATTGTGAATTTAGTATGTGAGTTTATTTATCATAATTCTGACTTTTCTCAATATTGTGAGTTTATATCTCATAATTCTGACTTTTCTCAATATTGTCAGTTTATATCTCATAATTCTGACTTTTCTCAATATTGTCAGTTTATATCTCATAATTCTGACTTTATAACTCGCAATTGCAACTTTATATCTCACAATTCTGAGGGAAAAAGTCAGAATTGTGAGATAAAAACTTGCAATTACCTTTTTGTGTTTGTTCCACACTTATTAGTATTCCAAAGTATTCTAAAGTATTTAGATTAAGTTACTAATCTTGAGTAATGTAACGAAATACGTTACAAATTACTTTTAAAGTAAGTATTTTGTAATCTGTGGTGAAATACATTTTAAGAGTAACCCACCCAACCCTGGATATTAAATAGACATTTGGTAATCGTATTTCAGATGTATATGGTTCAGAAGTCATGTAAATCCACTTTGGAACTCCACTGTTAGCTATACATAATAAAACGTGTTTTTACTGCAAAATCTCAACTATACCATTCAACGTCTTTACACTTTAAACAATTTGTTCTACAGTAGTTCAACAAATGCAAATTTAAAACAAGGAACCATGTTTTTGGTTTGTAATACTCACATTCGTTACCACACTTTTCCGTCCTGTTCGATTATGACGATCCTCTTCTTCTTCTTCTTCTTCTTCTTCTTCTTTATGACGTATCCTCTCCCGTGGCCTCCTGGGATAGAAAAGTACTTATCGGTAAGCACTCGGGAATCTGGGCGGAAGCAGTAGGCCATCCGGGAACTTCTCGACTACTCTTTTATGACTACTAAGGTTTCAGACATACTTATTCGCTCACCTACTGCTCTTCCCCTACTATATAGAACAGAAGTAGGCGATTTCGGCGCACTTTAAGTAGACGTACGTCCGAATCTCGCAAGAAATAGTACGTCACCGAGGTAATTCTCGCCTACTCTTTTATGACTACTAAGGTTTCTGACATATTTATTTATATTCATATAATTATAATATATATATAATATAATATATATAATTATATTATATATAATATTCACATTTATTTATTCGCCTACTGCTTTTTGCCTACTCAATAGTAGAGAAGTAGGTCATTTCGGACGCAGCCCCTTCACTCTCGTTCATTCACACAGGACTACATTTCCCATAAGCCCCGTACCCATTCACTGATCACCGCACCAGCTGCACCTCATCACCCACATCATATAAAAACACCATTCACACATCACTCCCCGCGAAGTGTTGATTTGGTTACCCTGTCATTACCAAGCATTTATTCCCATGCACCTTGGATAACATGCTTTGGATTTATGGACTATTGTTTGCCTGCCGCCTGCCTCAGTCTGTTTGCCTGTACATTGACTACGATTCCGCCTATTCTCCTCCAGACCTGTTTGCCACTGTTTTGACTTTTGCCTGTTTTGACCACATCAAAGATATTTTGAAGCGAAATGATACAGGTTTATATCATACTATATATACTTATTATCATATGATCATTTGGTCGATTTTTCTCATATGTTAGTGAACTGTTGTACATTGTATACTGTTGTTTATATTGTATTTATTTACTATTATATTTTTTATAAACAAATGTGACAGTGTAGTGTTTTTGCTCTGTTATTTTTAAATATAAATGTACTGAATAGCATGACACAGGTGTTTATATTCTCTCTTCATTCTCAATAAACATGACAAATAAACAGTAATATACACTTCATGAAGCTAAACAGGACATATTACAGACGGGTTTAGGAAATGTTCATGACGAAATTGTCTGGCGCATGCTATTAACGTCAGCGTCCGAATTCACTCACTCGTTTTCGTTCACTCTTTGCTGATATAGTGCGCTCAACTGCCATGCACTATATAGGGGTTAGTGAACGAGTGGGCGGTTTCGGACACAGCTTGTGTCTGTGGATGTAGTCTAATGCTAGTTAGCTGAACATGCTTAATTGGTTAGCATGTTAAATTTTATACATTCTTTCTAATGTGGCCATAGTTAACTTAGTGGCTAAGTCAGCTTAGGATGCTAATCAGTGTTAAGTAATGTTTTTGTGTGCTTATTCTTGCCTTGGAAGCTCTCAGTAGCCTGGTTAATGTGCGTCAACTCAATGGGGCACTGTGATGAGCAATTAAAACTCATGGGTGGGGGTGGGGAATTCTCCAGGTGATATAATAGTACTATATATCAGTCTATATGTATTTTATAAACATAAGCCACCGTAGAGTTCGATGTCTACAAAACTTAATAGGTTTTGTATGGACTAGTATTACAGAATTCTGGGTTTACTTAGTACCGGCACACTTCTTACAAGCTGTCCATGCGTGATGTAACCAGGAACCTGTTCTTCACACACTGACACACTCACAAAGCTTTTAAGCCCATACACACTGCTGACACAGAGAGCGAGGGCTAATCCCCAACACTCTTCTCAAACGCAACCTGTTACAAGAACGTCCTTGTTTTCATGTCCCCACCTAATACCATATAATAGTCTTCCTGTGCAGATTTTTCTTCTGAACATTCTGTTCTTCTGCAGTGCAACAATAAATCCTTTTAGTGTCACTGGGTCATTCTCTGGTAAAAATGCCATACGTGAATGGAAATGAACATTCAAGGATTTTACATTTTACATCAAATTTTAATAGGTATAATCAGTATACTTTCAACACTTTCCCTCACCCCATTTTGTGTTTGAATGTTCACAAAATTTCCATTTTTATTCCACATTGCACATGATAACAGCTGATTTATTAGAAATGAATTGAATGAATAAAAGCAAACACAAGCTCTGAATTTATTCATAATCCGTTCTTTATTTATTTTTTTAAGAAGCATGCAAAGGAAAACACTGTAGTTGAGTTGAGTTGTTCCATTACAAGGATGAGCAGTTTGGCATTGTGACACATTTATTAAACTCAGTGAAGTGTCCCATAAGACAACTACACAATCCTGGCTTTCCTAATAAAAAAAAAAGTAAACATTAGAAGTAGGCCTATGCCACAAACTTAAGCTCAACAAATAAATTTCCTGTTACTTTTTAACAAAAAAAACAACAGTTACGAAACATTTTTGGATTTCTCTGCAACAAATAAACCACGCGTCAAAAACGTCCTTGCTTGGGAGCGAAAAAAAGAGCAGAAAGAAATTGTAAAAAAGGCACCTTGTTTTAGACATAAACCAAAATTTGAAAGTTTGTCATTTAATAATAAAAGTACCCCACTGTCTTACATTCACAAAATACATCTTTTAAAATGTTTTAATAAAAAGGTTATATGCATTCATCCCCACAGACACTACTATATCTATTATATAGTATTACATAAAAAAAAAAGCGTGATTGTATTACAAAACCCTTAAAAACAAATTCTGATGTATCTGTAAACACGTCTACAAAGGGCTCATCAAATACTTGTTCAAGTACTGGTGTTTCATAATGACCATGAGGAATGCTTTGGAAAGTGCAATATACATACGCAACAGCCCTGACAATTGGTTCCACCCTTCTAACAATGTACATCGTTCAAATTATAAAATGAAGGGACACGCCAACGAGTGCCAATTCTTGTTCAGTCTTAGTGCACTTAATCTTCAAAGTGAAGCCAGCTGTCAGTGCGGAGAACTTAGCTGTGAACGGTGGGAGCGCTGGACATGTGAACGGGATACGCTAGCCGTACGTCCAGAGCCCGGTTGTGCTGTGCCAAAGAGGTGTGATGGTAGTGCATAACTAGATCCTTCAAAGATTTGTGGAGATCGAACGGCTCGACGAATCCGTAACCACGCTCCGTATGGCGAATCACACAGTGCCTCACTTGGTTGCCGACCCTGCGGTTAAAGATGTTAAGAGCTGGGTTAGCGGCGAGCAGTTTCCGAGAATTGGGATCCACCAGGAAACAAAGTTTCGTCTAGGTGTTAACAAACAAACGGGACAATGCACTGATTGATGACTTACACTACAGAGCAGGCATAACAATCCTTCGTGCTGCTGTTGCGGATGAGGAAAGCTCCAGATGGTTTCCCCCGAAGAAGCTCCTCTGCCTGACTTCGACCGAGATCTCCTACAAACCAACTCTCTTCCTGTAGGAGCTCGACGCTCTTCTGCTCTTTTATCTCGTTTTGAGACCTGAGAAAATAATCACTCATTGATTAGCAAAAAGCTTGTAAAAGTCTCCTACAGAACCTATTGCATCACACAATGCAGCAAGACGTGTCCCTTTTGATTTTATTAATAAAAATGGGAAATTAAACTCAAATTTGAAAAAAAAAAAAAAAAAAACATTCCTACATTGTAAAGTTTTTGGTAGATGCCGCACCAAAAGCCTACTTGATCAGTTATTGTGACTTATGAGTGACGTCCCTTCAAAAGACTTAAACCACTCAATTCATGTGGTTCTCTCTATGAACTTTTTGAGGTGTCAATTATATGGTTGAATGAACTTGCAGTGGAGGGACAGAAATCTCTCAGGTTTCATTGAAAATGTGTGTTTCAAAGATGAATGAAAGTCTAAAACCCCAAATCCAAGTATTGAAACCTATGAAATCTGTTCTATTTTCTCCCAGTTCAATTTTTTTTTCTGGATTTTATTTTAGGGTGCGTTCACACTTGCCATGTTTGGTTCGATTAAAACGAACCCTGGTGCGATCGCTCAGTTAGTGCGGTTCGTTTGAACAAATGTGGACGCTGCCATCCCAACCCTGGTGCACACCGGGACCGCTAAAAAGATGGGTCTCGGTCCGCTTCCAAGCGAACTCTGGTGCGGTTCCATTGATATATGAACGCAACACGGACCAAAGACATGTAAACCAACCAAAAACAGGACGTGATGTCACAAGATGTGACGCTACAAGTCACTGATTTGACGACGCGGGAAGATCGGTGTATCCAAACTGAGTCGAGGGCAAACGTGGAGCAAAGTGCCTCATCAATATTTGTTTCTGCATACGACAGAGGAAATCCTGCTGCTGTTTTGAATGTTTTGAACATTTAATAAGCTCTTCGTGAGTTCTCAGCTGGTAAAAATAAAGCATATGTACACGCATAAAGCGATTGTGTTTAATCCAGTGCACAGCATTGTTTCGAACGTTCGGTAAGCGCACTCTGTCGAGAAATATACGTCATGAAACCCGACCAATCAGGTTGTGACCGTATCTCTATGCCTTTGGTTCGGTAACTTAAGGTTCGCTGTTAAAAATGCCAGTCTGAACGCTAAGCGGACCTGGACTATCTGTTTTTTTTTTGTCTTTTGGTCCGGACCAAACGAACCAAACCAACCAAACTACATGTGTGAACGCACCCTTAATAGTCCAATTGTCTAATTAAATTCAACTTAAATTTAACAATTTATTAAAACTTTAACAAAAGTGAAATTTTTACATGGAGTAAAATGAAAATGTAACAATCACCCCCGCCCCTTTTTTTACTCTGCACAACATTTATATTAAAATTAAAACATTGAAAAGTACATATTTCTTTATATTAGTAATACATTTCTACTGTACTTTTCTAAGTGTAATGCCTTTGCCTGATGGACAGCGAATAGACTAAAAAAATCCCACAGATCTCCCATAAAAAAGAAGCATCATCTTCAACCGGCCCGAGGGCACCCCAAACCTCCCTCCTCCTCTTTTCCTGGTGGTGCGGCTAAATTTGGTTAAATACGTGACCGCAGTGGCCTGCAGCTTCATTGTTCGTACCATGCATGCTCCTACGACTGACCCGAGAAATGTTTTCCGCGCAAATATTTCCGCAATTATTGCGTGTTCCGTATTTCTGTCGCCTGAACCAACGAAACCAATCATTCGTGAATTAATGATTCTTTCTTTTCACATAAATTGGCCAAACGAGCTTGCATAACGATCTGAAACGATTTGGATTCATTCGCATTGCTCTGTCACTGAAATATCTGAAGTTGTTTCTCATTCGGTAACAACAAATACAGAACAAATAGCACTGTTTTCAGGTGTTTCTAGTTTACTTTGAACTACATGGCACGGCCCAGTGGATTTCGGAACGAAAGCTTACAGGAGCCGTGTTTATTCCCGGTCCCGGATACTATTATTAAACAGTGTTGTTACATCCATTGAGAAGCGTTCCAATTTGATATGGATATGCATATTCCATATGCATTTCTCCGTGTCTTTGTCATGATGAGGGTGACAAAATGACTACCGTAATCAGAATGATGGGAAGTTTGAGTGCGCTCGATTCAATCTAAACAGTGAACATGCCGCCAAAAAACTGAGCACATCACAGAATGTGAAGGAACATTCGCGGCGTTGAGATGTTTCAACTGTGCAGATCCGACTGAAAGCCAAAACAATCACCACCGCCATGAAGTTTGAGGATTTTAGAGGTTCATTTGTTTCAATGTACCTGTAGACACCTGCGGCTTATAGACGAGTGCGGCTTATTCATGTTCAAAATAATACATTTTTTTCAAATTCAGTGGGTGCGGCTTATATTCAGGTGCGCTCAATAGTCCGGAAATTACGGTAGTAGGGGTGTAACGGTACACAAAACGCACGATACAAACCACGGTTTTGAAGTCACAGGGTTTGGTACGGCTTCGGTAATTTTTTTTTTATCAAATAATGGTTTACTGAACAAATTGTGTGTCTTTCTTTAAATTGATATATTTAAATATAGTAAATTAAATTGTAACTAAAAGTTTCTTATGGATAAAAAAATGATCTCTGCTAATGCTATAAACTAAGCAGTGAACACAGAATGGCGTTTCTGAGGTAAATATGCTTCATGAGATCGTTCACAAGCTGTTTTATTGTGATGTCTTTTCGCTGTTGAAACACTGATTAAGCAAGTATACGAGATATGACCACTTCAGTAACTTTCAACATGCCTTCAGATGTTCATTCACGTTTATTCTGTAGCTAGTGTTAAAGAGGAAGACACGATCACGTTCACTCGCGCGCCACGGCTGATCCGTGACAGTCATGCCATCAAAATGTTTGAAGCCTGTGATTTTGTGGACAGAATTTGAAGAATGATATTTTGTTTTTTATCGACCTTAATTTGACAATGTAATGCATTTGCTACACATGTGCATTGTACCGAAAGCCCTGAACGGAAACGGTTCGGTACGAACACGTGTACTGTTACACCCCAGCTATATTCAGACCCTCCAGAAAAACGCGGGATTTTTTTTGTGATTGTTGCGGGCAAAAATCCTTGATTATGCGGCACGTTTTCTTAAAAAATGCGATGGAATATACGGGATATTTTTGCAATTTTATGCGATGAAATTGCGGGAACTTGCAAAAACTGCGGTTTTTGATGCAAAAGAGGAAAAAAAGGTGATTCCCCCCCAACACCCTGTTCTCACTAGATACTACCTTCATGTAAAGAGGCAGAATTACTAAATCACAGAATATTGAAGTTCTCATTCCGTTTTATTTCAGACCTTCATCAACACATGGCTCAACATTACAAAACATTGAGTCGAATAAGTTCTGTCGCTTTATTATACTATATAATAATTTGCCCCCACTATCATGTAAAAGAGCGGGAAACTGCTTCGCGCGCTCTTTTGAGCTTATTTTTGTAGGCAAATGAGAATGATCATCGTGCTTCATCACGGTTTCACCGCGGGGTTTACAGATGACGCTCACGTCGCGTCATTACGTCACTTCATGAGGTTCCCATGGCAACAGGGGGAAAATAATGGCGCTTTACTTGTGTGAAGCAAACGCAACATTTTTCAACTTTCTGCTAAGATATATGAGACTTTTTTGCAACGAAAATACAGGGATTATGAAATCATGCTATTTTTCTTGCTGAAATCGGCAATTTATGCGGCGAAAGTGCGGCATATTTGAAAAAATGCGACCCCCCCCCCCGCATAAATATGCGGACTTTGGCTGATTATGCATGAAATCAAGCGATCGCATAATCGCGTTTTTCTGGAGGGACTGTATATAGCCATTTATATTGCAACATATTTATTAATTGGGTAGAGGAATATATGCATCATTTTTTCGAGAAGGTGTGTATAGTTTTTTTATAGGCCTATATAACATATCATAATATAATCTCATTTGACAGTGGTAGTGAGTAGCCATGTATGGTTTTACCTACGGTTAGTAAGTCTCACTTTCAGAATATTTTCATTTAAGCCTAGAAGAATTCTAAATAAAATAATTCCGCTAACCGTTGCAATGGCAAGCCACACTGGACGCAAATGCTACCATTTCCTAAAGAAACACTGGGGCTCTTTCAGTCCTGCTGTTATCGCAAGTAAGAAGACATATAGGTCATATGAGCACTCACTCTGTCACATGACTGTGAATTGTGTCCGGGAAATCCTTGCAAGAGTTCTCTGGAGAATAACACTGTTCTTTTGAGATCTCTAAAGAGTTTCTCCTTTGGATTTCCTGTAAAGCACCAGGGAAATTCTTAGAAAAGCATTGAATTTGATATCAATTCCTTAAAATGTATGCTACTATGTCAGCACATATGTGATCCTTTTCCAAAGCTTACCTGTAATAATGTAGCGCAAGCGTCATATAGCTGGTCGTACTCTGCCGTCTTCTGAAACAGTCTTAAACATTCTTGGAGTTTCTCTCTGGTTGCACTCAAAAACTCTTCCTTCACAGGTAGATCCTGAAAATGCAATGAGCTTAATGACTAAGGGCTTCCTTTCAACCAAGATCATCTTCACAATGAAATTCACTGAAAAGATACGGACCATGTTAAAGTGGGACACGGGATAAGCCAATGTGACATCCAGGGAAGTATTGTACTGTACTAAGCTCCGATGCCTGTAGTAAGATATCAGATCTGGCACGGAGCTGAAGGTCAGAGGCTCAGAGAATCCAAACTTTCCATCTCGATGATGGATCCTGATGAGTTTGTTGGTGCCATTGTTCCTGTGGGAATATCGACAGTCACTTTCACACATACAGGCTTTTCTGTAAATTCAATTTCGAAGTCATACGTGAAAAGAGCCCATTGTCGAAATGTTGACACATCAAATCAAGTTGTTACGTTACTAAAAAATAGTAATAATGCTATTTGTAAACAAAGCCACAAGATTAACTTAAAATTTCATTTTAGTACATTCAAGATTAGGATGTTCTGATGTCAAAAGAGTATGAGCCACACTTCTGACTGACACAATGTCCACATGCTGACACGGGAGTTAATTGTGTAATCTATGTTCTGGAAAAGAGGTCAAATTAGGGTACAAACTTTTTATGCATTTTGTCCCGTGCATTTACTAGGAATATTGTATTTGAATGTTTGGGCTGGTAAAAAATCAAATATTTGAATATTTGTTTATTTAAATGACATTTAACAAAAAAGATATTATTTTTTTAGCGTCAGGTTTTTGTCACCATTTCTGAACAAGCTTGCGATTAAGCAATATACACAACAAGCTTACTGCAGTAGTCAATACATTTCATTTGATCAAAAGTAATTACATTTTGTAAGATCATTTAGTAAGATCATTTCGATGGAAGTCATACCAAAGTTGGCCAGGCAGACGACATTCTGCGATCAAATCAACTTGTTAACAAGATTTGATTCACTGCATTTACGGCCAGCAAACAAAGCCACGCAGTAAAATTTGAATAGTGTTTTTATTTTTCATATAATAATTACAAATCGAATATTTGAATTTTAGTGCATACCCCTAGCTTTTACATGACAACGGCATTTCTGAAAACAGGTTTCAAAGTGCAAGTTCTTTTTATCATCTCTGTGTATATGACAAAAATGCAAATTTGAGAAAACGGAGGTGCGCAGCGTTACTTTACAAATTGACCAACACCGGTTTAAGAATCACCAACTACTGGCCTGGCAGCATAATACATCATTGTTGTGTAAACATCCTTAAACAGATGCTAAAACTACTAGCAAATCAAATCACAGAGTTTTAATAACACTAATGTGTGAACTAATGCAATAGTGTGTGATCGGTAGCAATACAGACTGTTTCATGTGTGAAAGTTGCTAATGATTAGTTGGCCACTGTCGGTACCTCACATATCTGTTGTGTTTTCACTAAAATAGGAATCTTAAAACGTGCAATTCTTACCTAACAGTTAAAGTATATTCGCCCTGCACCCTGCAGGAGGCATTTCGGACCAGGAAAGCACCGTCAGGCATGCCGTGGAGTATTTCATTCACTTCCTCCCTAATGTAAGGGGTATAAATTCAAAAATTGAGCAAGCACTGATAAATACTATACTATGTAAAACTACTTATTTTGACAAAATAGTTCACAGAATAAAATAAAAAATGATCTCACCTTGATATGTCAGCCCAGTACCAGCCGGCCTCCAGTAATGAATCGTTGGGCTCCATTTCGCTTAGCAGATGATCTGATTGAAGAAACATAATGTGAGACAACTGATTATTGAATTATTGTTTAGCAACTGTTATATTGTTACTGGAAAACCTCTAGACTTTTTACAATAAATTGTCAATTTGTCAGGTTTTGGTCACTGGAAATGAAAAAAAAAAAAAAAAAAAAATTGATGGTGCCAATCCATAATTTTACTTATTTTACTTGAAAAATATACAGATCTTTAAATAGATTTTTTTTGTATAATGTATTTATCAATTATATTGATTGTCGCGATAAATAAAATCTGTATATTTTAACATATAGAACACATTACAATATAAATTAATGTATTATATAAAACATACTAAATTATATTTAATAGTTTTTTAGTCAAATTAATGCACTAAATATGTAGATTTTTTGTATAATGTATTTATCAATTATATTGATTGTCGCGATAAATAAAAACTGTATATTTTAACATATAGAACACATTACAATATAAATTAATGTATTATATAAAACATATTAAATTATATTTAATAGTTTTTTAGTCAAATTAATGCACTAAACATGTAGATTTTTTGTATAATGTATTTATCAATAATATTGATTGTCGCGATAAAAAACTGTATATTTTAACATATAAAACACATTACAATATAAATTAATGTATTATATAAAACATATTAAATAATATTTAATAATTTTTTAGTCAAATTAATGCACTAAATATGTAGATTTTTTGTATAATGTATTTATCAATAATATTGATTGTCACGATAAAAAAAACTGTATATTTTAACATATAGAAGACATTACAATATAAATTAATGTATTATATAAACATATTAAATTATATTTAATAGTTTTTTAGTCAAATTAATGCACTAAATATGTAGATTTTTTTGTATAATGTATTTATCAATAATATTGATTGTCACGATAAAAAACTGTATATTTTAACATATAAAACACGTTACAATATAAATTAATGTATTATATAAAACATATTAAATTATATTTAATAGTTTTTTAGTCAAATTAATGCACTAAATATGTAGATTTTTTTGTATAATGTATTTATCAATAATATTGATTGTCACGATAAAAAACTGTATATTTTAACATATAAAACACGTTACAATATAAATTAATGTATTATATAAAACATATTAAATTATATTTAATAGTTTTTTAGTCAAATTAATGCACTAAATATGTAGATTTTTTTGTATAATGTATTTATCAATAATATTGATTGTCACGATAAAAAAAACTGTATATTTTAACATATAGAACACATTACAATATAAATTAATGTATTATATAAAACATATTTAATTATATTTAGTCGTTTTTTAGTCAAATTAATGCACTAAATATTTACATAACATTTTCGTCTTTGTTTCATTTTGTCAATATCATATTACATAACATACAGGACAAATTAGACAGAAACTAGAGGACAATCCAAGCAATATAAAAAAGCAACATATGGGGGGGGGGGGGGGGAGTCAGGATTCCTTTCATGAAACACAGATTGCCAGCAGCTTTAATTCTCTTATTAACCTATCAGTAAAACTGTTAACTAGACACAGTATGTCTCTATAAAGACGCCTGTCTGGAACTATGCGCAGACTGCACTGAAGTGACAGCTGTGGAGAGAACAGCGCTCGGGATTTCCCTGGTATTCCCGCCTGCGAATTCACGAATCCTACTATGGAAAAGGTGAAAATGTACTACATAACGTGACGTTCTTCAGCGGGTCTCTACTATTGGCTTAAATTAAGACTTTGCGAGAGACTCCTGCGGAGCCGTTGAAGACTCATGAATACTAATCAAGTTCAGTGATTGGACGCTGAAAGACTGTTACCATGCAACGTCACCATTGCCTATTTAATATTCATGACAGAACGCTTCGCCATAGTAGGATTGGTACTTTCGTGGCCCGATGTTCCTGCACTGCTGACCTCATTGAACTCAGCGATGACATGTTGAGACATGCAAAACTCAACGAATGAACAGCCCGAGACTGCGCTAACTCAGTTTTATATTACATGAACTAACTTTCACAAGTGTCACATTCATGAATACAGCTGTATTATCGTTCCTGACGCCTAACACTTAGAATTGTTTGAACGAGAACAAAGATAGGGTGATTTAAACAGAATAAACACTCATTATAAAAAGATGAGAAGGAAAAAATAAAGAAATAAAGTTACATACCAGTGCCAGCTGCGCTGACTCGATTCATTTCGATGTAGGAAAACGGTTCTGCGGACGACGACATCCTTTCTTCAACAATGGACCGTGTTGCAGAAGTGAATTAAGCCTTTTAAATACTGCAAATAGTTCTGTCAAATAATTGTAAACGATTGTCTAATTGTTATAGCTAGGATAACGAAGAAAACATCAGCAAAACGACGTTAAAAATCCGAAAAAGATCGTTTTCTCGTTTTAAGTCCAAGAATCCAGTTTGGTGGCCAGTCATTCAAAATAAAACTTGGCAATAAAGCTTAGGATCATGTACCAGAATTACATACATGATCGACACGTTCATAACGCTTTATATATATTGATCTAAATGTCCAAATGAACAGTGTCTTGAGTCAATCAAACTCTTAAAAGGTTTGGGACGATGTAAGTGTCTGAGGACGATACCATTCATTTGCATAGGGAAAACATTATACAGGATGCCCTTGTGTTGTTGTTGTTATTATTATTTTATTTTGGTTATACATTGCCATTGCTTTTATAAAAATATTGAAAATACATTTAATTTTAATAAAAACGGTGTATTAATTGTATGCGTATATTTTAAGCCACTGTGGCGTTAATGTCCCCCCTTTCGCCGCAACTATGTTACGGTCCCTTTTTGTCCTGCATATTGCTTGGTGCCGATACTTTTCTTTTATCAACTAGTTTAAAGTTCAAATTATGAGTTTACTGCACACAAACAGTGTCATTTATATTTTTTAGGAAAAATTCAACGGTCTAATGTCACGACGTTTTTTCAGTTTTAATATTTTAAAGGTCTGCACAGAGGGGGAGTTCCTCCAGTGAAGGGAACATTGTGTACTGTTGCCATTGTCTGCCCATGCTGAGATGAGAAAGCCAGTTTCACTCTTAAATAGTGTTCAAACACTAGATCGGTTGAGCTTGTGAATAGATTTTACATGATAATATCTCGATTAAGTCGATGAACAACATTGATTAACGATGAAATAAGTCTACTAAGACAATTATCGCGATTTATCGGTCTTATATTTAAAACGTGTGACATATTTTGATATTGTAATAAATAATTTCATATTGAATCTCCAAATTATAAACAATCACGTTCAATATTTTAATGCTATAAAGAAAATATTGATTGCAAAAATTAACGCATTTTTGACAGCCCTAGGCCTATGATATAAATCATAAAAAACAGTATATAATAGCACACTTTTCGTCTGACTGTATGTGTTTTAATTTTAACTTTGTAATATATAATTATAGGCTTATAAGGCACTGCTTCAGCAAGTGTTACGTTAATGGAAGCCACAGTTATGTAAAAAATATAGATGTATTCTTAAAGTCATTATATTGAAAAAAATTCTCATAATAATGACTTGCTATAAAACTTTGTCGTAATTATGATTTAGTATCATAATAATGAGAAACTTTCTCGTAATAATGACTTCGTTTCTCATAATAACAAGAAATTTTCTCGTTATTTCTGATAATAATTCTCATAATTTCGCATGTTAAATCATTTACATGAAAGATCATTTCACAATCATTTACTCGTTATGAGAAACTAAGTAATTGTTCTGAGAAAATAAGTCAATATTATGAAAAAGTTCTCATTATTAGGAAAAATATATTTTTGACATTCTTAAAGTCATAATATTGAGAAACTTTCTCATAATTATGACTTAATATCTCATTATATTGAGAAAATTTCTCATAATGACTTTCTATGTCATGATAATGAGAAACTTTCTTAATTATGACTTCGTATCTCAATATGAGTATCTCAATGTGTTTAATATTTGGGGGGAAATCTCATGATAATGAGAAACATCATAATTTCACAATAATGACTTAGTTTCTTTCTTATGAGAAACTTTCTCATAATAATGGCTTATTTTCTCATAATAATGACTTAACATCTCATAATAATGAAAAACATTCTCGTAATAATGACTTTGTTCCTCATAATAATGAGAAACGTTATTATGAGAATTTAAGTTATTATTACTAGCACGTTTCTCTTTACACTGTTAAAAAAATTACTGTAAATTTTACAGTATAATACTGGCAGCAGGGTTGCCAGCCAGTTACTGTACAATTTACAGTAGTGTTACTGTAATTTAATTTACAGAATTTCCCTGTATTCTCTGATTACAGTAAATAACTGTATTTTTTTTAATTACAAAGGGTCAATTTACAACAATAATCTGTAAATATGAGTCACACCAACACGTGACCCCAGAATGCATTGCAGTTTACAGCAATATGCTGTATTATTAAAAAACAGCCAGCGGCTGTAAAATAATGCTGTAATTTTTACAGTAATTCATTACAGTGTATTATAAGATACTAAGTCATAATTATGAGAAAGTTTCTCAATATAATGAAATAATATCTCATTATATTGAGAACATTTCGCATAACAATGACTTGCTAAGTCATAATTATGAGAAAGTTTCTCAATATTATGACTTTAAGAATCATATTTTTTACTTAACTGTAGTGGAAACGGGCTTCTATATGTTATAGACCTGATTTGACTGGAAAGGACTTACCAGTTGCCAGTTTTCTGTTCTTTTAGTCCTTTGCAAGTATTACAAAAATTCCAATAATAATATATAAAATAATTAACCAAATGTGTTATTTGTGTCTATTCTTCATACATGCAATAATCTCTGGGCAAAAATACATAATTGGCATCTTTAACATTCAGACTAAACCAATATTGTTTCAACCTCTTTTTATTTTAATTTAGCTATTTAGTCATTTTATTATTGTTAGAATGTTATTGCTCAAAATCTCCCATTTTTAGTAATGTGGCAATTAATGCCAATAAACATATTGGGATGTCAGAATAGAATTGTTGTTTATAGAGTGGTAGAATAATCTGTTCTGTAATCTTTTACATGCCGATTTTCTATTTCTTTTGGCTAGATCACATTGCTCTTTTCCATAAGCACAAGTGATACAGTGTCTATTTCTGGTCGTTTATGTTAGGACAACTATGCCAAGATCAGGATGTGCGTAAACAGGGCCATGGCCATTGTGTTTCCGGCATCACAACTTCATTCTGTCACTGTTAGCCAACAAAGATTAGAGAATATCAATCATTATATGTGTTATGACTTGCATTGCAGTCTATAAACCCGATTCCAAAAAAGTTGGGACACTGTACAAATTGTGAATACAATAAGAATAAAGAAATGCAATAATTTACAAATCTCATAAACTTATAATTTATTCACAATAGAATATAGATAACATATCAAATGTTGAAAGTGAGACATTTTGAAATGTCATGCCAAATATTGGCTCATTTTGGATTTCATGAGAACAGAAAACAGCGTCTTCTCGACAGGTCGACAACATGAACCAAACATTTCCAGTCTCAGCTACAACTACAGCGATTGAGGGCCGGTCAAAGTAGACGTCTTTTGCGGGCTGGCAATAAGGCTGGCATTAGGCAAATTTGTTACATTGTTACATGAGTATGTAACGGGAAGTGAGACTGGAATCACTGGTGACTCATTTCAGCAGTTCAGAATTGATTCTTTCTTTTAGGATACCATAACTTTATTTGTCATGCACTTTGATCGTTAAAACTTTGCAGACCTTTTACATTCACAAACAGCTATATTACATACTGCATGAAAGATAATATTCAAAAAAGCATAATGGGATGTTTTCATGAATTAGTTTGTGTTTCATAATTATTTTACTTTGTGAATTTTACTGCAAAGTCGCTAAAAAGCCATAATAAAATTTCATCATACATCACTGTCAATAAACAGGTTTTCACGGTGACAAAATCAATGGGAATGTGTCAACGACTGGGTCATGTGTACTATTTTCTGACAAGGATCTGAGCTGATTAAATTCTTGCAATCATTCTTGTTTTTTAAACAAAACTGTCATTTTCTCTGAGCATTTTAAAACTTCATTCTCTAGAATGTAATTTCTCTGATGTTCAGAGGAAGCAATGTTTCCCTCACAAAAAAGAAAAAGCCTGTGGAGCAAGCATAATCAAAACCAACCAACAAGTATTGTTAATGATCTGTTTTAGTCCCTAGTGTTTCCACATTTATTTACAGCCCTCAGTTTCAGTTGTTCTTCGCCCGTTATCATTGATTTTTAGGGTCTGAGCACCGAAGGTGTAATTGCTCGGTCAATTCTTCTTCGAAATGAATCGCATTTAAGGCTTAAACATGCTCTAAAACTCACGAACCTTTGCATATGCGACAAAAGTGGTGAAAATGTACGTCTGATGTGGGTTTCAGAATTAGGGGTGGCAAAATGGCTGGATAGCACCAACTACAAAATTTCA
Organism: Opsariichthys bidens; assembly: GCA_037194245.1. NCBI lineage: Eukaryota > Metazoa > Chordata > Actinopteri > Cypriniformes > Xenocyprididae > Opsariichthys > Opsariichthys bidens. The sequence continues at coordinate 3,380,043 of CM074303.1, forward strand.
ATTAAGCACCCTTTGTGCGATCTTTTATGTACAAATACATTGGGGCAAAAAGTATTTGGTCAGCCACCAATTGTGCAAGTTCTTCCACTTAAAAAGATGAGAGAGCCCTGTATTTTTCATCATGGGAACACTTCAACTATGATATATTGAATTTTCCCTGCAAAATTTTTGCAGTTTTTGCTATTTCCAGATGTTGTACTTTAATTTTGACTAACAAAGACTTGTGATACTTCATTTTAAGCATTTACAGGAATTTTTTTTTTTTTTTTTTTATCAATTTAAAAATCCATTTTTAAACAGCTTCAGCTGCTAGAGAGGATGTTTTGGAAAATATATCACAAGACTTTATCACAAACTCAAAGTTAAAAGACGAGTTCTTTTACAAGATCATTGGAGAGTTGCCAGTACTCTGCTTTATCAATGAATTTGTTAAATGTCACGTTTCAATGATGCTTGGTCTTTTGGTTTAACATTTAACATTTGATAAGCTGATAATAGGTCATAAAATCTGCTACTTAGTTAATGGAGATGAGCTGCAATTATTACGCTGAACAAATTAGCAAATGAGCATCAATATGTAGTTCCTTAAAATACATATTGATTCATTGATAGAATTATGTACCCCTGCACTTTTGAACATTTGCTCCAAAAAGCATGCGGCATTCTGAGATGAGATGTGCATTTGTAGTGTGTTTGATAAAGTAAAATGTCTCTAGGACAGATCATAGTCTGCAAATGAGAACATGCTATTCCAATACAAACCATTCAGTGGTTCAGTGTTTGTGGTTCATTTTGACGTCAGTTGAGGTCCTTTGTTAGGAAAGCAAGTGAGTTGCTCTCTCTCCTGATAATTGCTCAAGGATCCTAAACCTAAATACGCCTACTTACTTGCTTTAGACACACTTTATTTTAGCAGCATTTATTACTGTCTTTAAAACACTTGTACAGTCATGGACGATGAGTATTTTATTCAAAGAATGAATGTTTGACAACAATTTTTTTACTATTTATTTAATTCCTCAAATGATAGTTTTAGGACTGATCCTGAGCCAGCAGTGGAAATTGTTCTGACAATTAAAAATACACCAAAAGCAAATGACGGGCTGTTAACACGACACGGTTTTAAGCTAAAAACAGAAAACTCTTTATGCTTAGGTGACGTAATCGACCCTAGCTATCCTTGTTTGTAGGTATCGTAGCTTAGCTTTAGCTATATCACTGTGAGTGTAATGAAGAGTCAACGGAGTGAGATCCAAATGCAGGCTTTTATTAATAGAAGGGATGATGAAACAGGTAATGATCAGATACCAGCAAACAGGAATGTCACGGAACAGGGAGAGACGTAAACGTTGAACAGGAAGATGGATCGGGGCAGGCAGGTAAACAACAATGACGGGAAAACAGGCAGGATCAAATCAGGCAGACTAGACAGGAATGTAAGGCTCAGAAATGTTAAACACTAGGAAATAACAAGACCTCGCAAAGGGAGGGGTGTGTGTGGGTGTGTGTGTGTGTGTGTGTGTGTGTGTGCTCAGCTTAAATAGTAAACCTGTTAGGCTGCAGCTGGTGAGGTGATCAATGATTAGGTACGGGGCTTATGGGAAATGTAGTCTAATGTGTTTGAGTGAATGTGTGATAGTCCATGGTGAAGTGCCCTCCAGTGGTTGTAGCAGGCACTTCAACTGATGATCGTTACAGTGAGTACAGCAGACATCATAAATTCCATGAAATCTTAACCCATTTACAGGCATGAAAATCCCTCACCTTTCGGCGAAATTCGCCGTTTTGAAACCAAAATAGGTGACTTACGTGAATCGTGTAGATTCGATGAGAAAACTTTTTTTGGGGGGGGGGGGGGGGGATTCATATCCAGTGAACTGCGATTCAGTGAATTGCGAACAGGTGCGCGTGCCAGAAGGGAGCGCGAGATTCAGTGAATTGCGAACTAGGTTCTTCCCCCAAATAGCAAGTGAGGGATGAATGACAGATGCGTAAAGCCTATCATTAAAAAGAGACTGAAAATCGACACCAATAAAGATTCCCGCTCGATCCCCCTTCCACTCCCGCCGTTTGACTGACGAACAGTAGGCGACAGTAATCGCGGTACTTCTGACTCCTGAAGGTGAACGGCCTGGGTTCGATGTGGAAAGGTGAAATATTGTTTTGAGTTAACTTAATCCTCTGGATTCGATGATCGCATGGATTATCTTAAAATACTCCGTCATTTATGTTTCCTCAGATAAGAGGAAGACATCAACAAGCCATGCAAATTATAAAATGCTCAAGTAATGCTGAACAATAAATCTTAATAAATTTGAAATCGCTATGGCTTAGTGATTATGAAAGTGCTGTGATTTCTGAATTACATAACATTGTATTGGCTGTCAATCATGATGGAAGAGTTCAGTTACAGCATGTCCACCATCTCTTGTGGGGGTTATGCATTACCACATTGTGCCTCATATACTGTAAATGTTGGACCCAGTGATGGGCTGGCATGAAATGGCTTGCATAATACTTAGTAAGGAGGCCATAATAATTTTTGACTCATGGCTGAAGTTAAGTTTCTCCAGCTCTCCCCAGGTTGGCAAAAAAGCATCTCAAAATGCATCAGATTGATGCTTTAAAATATGGAATATTTAAATTTTTCTTCCGGTGGGGGGAGCATGCCCCCGAACACCCCTAGAGGAGTAATATCCTTCTCACCTTTTTCACCCCCGACCTGTTTTCATGCCTGCATTTAATCCAAAATTTTTCCCAAACATGAAAATATCCTTAGGTGTCACTAGTTGCCCCCTGAAATAATCAATAATTATTTGGGGAATTTTTTATGGAAAAGTGTGTGAAAAATAGTTTTTTATAATGTGTGTACTGAAAATTCTTATATAGCCTATATCAGTCCATTTATTTTAGCCATTTTAAACTCTTTCATGTCATTTTAGGGTAACTGTTAAACATAAAAATCCGTATTCAACACTTATAGGAATAGTGAGATAACAGACAAAAAAATAAAAATACAACCATCTGTTGTTTTGTTGTGTTGGCTAGCACGTTTTATTGCAGTGAATCTTTTCAGTCGTCTATCGGGATCCTTAGGAATACGACAAAATGATGCCCAACAGCTGTCCACCATGTTGAAATAGTAAGGTTTGTAAGGTCTAAACAGTCTGGTTTTAAATTATTGTTCAACCACTGTATGGATACCAATGCTATAGCCGGTATATCCTGGTGCTATCCTGATGGCCTGCCAAAATGGCGGAGTTTAGATTGTGTGACGTCAACTTCCAGAGCTCTATAGGGAAACAACGAGAAGAATATCAAAGTGCAGTAAACTGTAAAAAGTAATGTGGATAGGCATGCGTCGAGTGAGTGTTCTGTGAAAGAATGCGTAGGCAAGCCTATATGCGCAGCCCCAAGATTTTGTCTTTTCAAAGTGACATTGCCAACTGTCTGCCATGTGTAATATGGCGTTTTTAGTCATTTGGGTGGATCTGTGTGAATGGGGATGATTTTGATAACGTTGTCATCTGTACAAAGAAAAACTTTTCCATTTTTAGTACATTGTTGTCGTGTAAACTTACCATTAATCTGACACAGATACCTAACCATGTCACAGATGTGCCAGGCTCTCTCTCCAACCAATCAGCGCACACCATCACCAGAGTACTAATCATGCACACCTGCACCTCATCAGCTGTGTCCGAAAGCGCTCCCTATCCACTATATAGTGCACTATATCGGGTGTCGAGCATTTTGTACTGCTGTCCGAATTCTGAGTTCATTCCCTACATTCGTTCACTACTTTTACCCACAATGCTCTCTGATTTTGAGTGTACATTCAACGTACACTCGTTAAAGCGCCGTTACCCAAAATCCAACGCGATGAGACGATCGAGCGCGAAAGAAAAATAAATATGGCGGACGGCAATATGGGAAGCGGTAAGTGTAATTTTTTATTGATTAGAACATCTTTGTAAAGATATTTTGAAGCGAAATGATACAGGTTTATATCATAATATATATACTTATTATCATATGATCATTTGGTCGATTTTTCTCATATGTTAGTGAACTGTTGTACATTGTATACTGTTGTTTATATTGTATTTCTTTACTATTATATTTTTTATAAACAAATGTGACAGTGTAGTGTTTTTGCTCTGTTATTTTTAAATATAAATGTACTAAATAGCATGACACAGGTGTTTTTATTCTCTCTTTATTCTCAATAAACATGACAAATAAACAGTAATGTACAATTCATGAAGCTAAACAGGACATATTACAGACGGGTATAGGAAATGTTCATGACGAAATTGTTTGGCTCATGATATTAACGTCAGCGTCCGAATTCGCTCACTCATTTTCGTTCACTCTTTGCTGATTTAGTGCGCTCAACTGCCATGCACTATATAGGGGTTAGTGAACGAGTGGGCGGTTTCGGACACAGCTCCTGGCTTCATAAGCACACACCTCACCTCACTCCAGTGTCTGGTCTTGTTCCTATGAAGTGGACTCTCTCTATGCTACTCTAGTTTGTTCCCGGGATGATTCTCGATGTGCTTACCTCCTGTGCCTTCTCCAAGTGTGTTCTCCAGTTCTCCACTCCAGCGTCTGTTTACTCCCAAGTCTCCATGTGTGTTATACTTATTTGATGAACTGAGGTGTGTGCTTTCCTTTGTCCTCCACCCATCTCATCCACAATCTCCTGTAAGAGAAAGACATTCAATTCCTTGTCAGTTCAGTCAACTTGTCATTTGAACTGCTGACTTACCTGCCATTCATCCCATTGCCACTGTTGCTGTTAATAAACACCATCTCTTCATTATATTCCTTTGTGTGAGTCTCCTTCCATAACAAAGCAAAGGTGCAAATAAAGCTCCAGAATTTTATAAACATCCCATTCCAATTCAATACAGAAACACTGGGACAGAATGTGATGATCTGAAAACAAACAACAGCTTAAATTATGCATTTATATCTACATTTTTTGATACGGATATATACTCTAGAGCAGGGGTGTCCAATCCCACTCCTGGAGGGCCACTATCCTGGAAAGTTTAGCTCTAAGCCCAATTAAACCAGCTAATCAAGGTTTTTAGGCATACAGGAAACTTCCCGGCAGGTGTGTTGTGAGAAGTTGGAGCTAAACTCTGCAGGACAGTGGCCCTCCAGCACTGAGTTTGGACACCCCTGCTCTAGAGCAATATTTCCCAAGCTGTGGGCCGCGGCCACCCGGTGGGCCGTAGAGGTATTGCAGGGGGGCCGTAGCTAGTCCAAATATAGTCCAATATACATTAAAATAATTAAAATATTCCAATTGTTCTAAAATTTGATTTTTTTGAAAGTATGTAAGGTTAGTGTTATGGATTTAAATATATTTGTAAAAAAGGTTTACATCATAATTCTCTTAATTCACATGAAATTCTCACAAAATTGTTAATAAATATATAGGTAAATGTCGGTATATATTTTTTAACAGTGGGGTCGTGGAGCTTTTACAATGTTTTTGGGGGGCCTTACCCTCTTAAATTTGGGAAGCTCTGCTCTAGAGTTTACGCCATAATCATAATCAAAAATCATTATTTCCTATCAATACTCAACCCCTGCCCTGACAAAATAAAAAAACCCAAAATATTGGCTACAACACACACACACACACAGGTTTGTTTTGCTATCTTAACGAGGACATTGCATAGACTTCCATTGATTTTATAACAGGTAAAATAATATTTTCTAAAACCTAACCCAAACCCTACTCCTAAACATATCCAGCACAGAAACATGAGCAAAATACTAGATTTAAATAACAACTTCTTTTGGTTGAGTTATAATCCTTTTTAACTATAGCTAGGACCAGTCAAATGTCTCACTAGTGGGTTGTGAAAGTATTTCGTTTAGTCCTCATAAGTATAGTCAAAACAAGGGCGCGCGCACTCTCACACTTACACACGCGCGCGTATTTTGTAAGAATTATCATATGGTATATTTTTGTAATGTAGCCTAGTTGCAAAAAAACTTTTAAAAAGTTCTAATCAACCGCATTTAGTTGTTAATTTATTGGTAATTATTATTACTTTTAATTTATTGCCTTCTGTCGAGGTGCAGATTTGATGACGTTTGACAAGCAACCAATCAAAAGTCTGTGTTTAGGGCACTGAAAACACGCCCACAATCATCCGGCGTCACTAAAGACACGCCCACCACGAGTGATCTGCGGTTAACATTATTTAACGTTGGTCGTCAGTTTTTTAAAGACAAACAAACTAAAAGCGACTGTTGCACTATATGAAAAACGCAACTCTTCGCCAACTGGACCAACAGTACTGTGTTCTTCCAAGAATAGCTTCTCTTTAAGAGCTCAACGTTAGCTGTAGTAATAAGATTATTCCTTCAGACGAGAAATCTAGGCCCATGTGCATTAGAAAAGCGCACTGAACGTAACCTTTTGCAACACATCTATAATGGTGAGTTACTCTGTCTATTGCTCACTAACAAACTACATGGTGTGAAAGAGATAAAGTGAGATCTTAACTAGGATTTTCTTTGTGAAATCTTTGAATAACCTTTAAAAAAAAACAAAAAAAAACCTTAGGAACGTTAAAGAGCATTGCATGTGTTATCTGGGTCTTATAACTTCCTGGAGGAGAAAGTGAATTTTGGCCTGCATTTTTATATCTAGTACAATCTTTCTGTTCCTTTTTAACAGTGTTTTACAATTTTGTAAACTATACACAGTTAAAAAAATGAAGAAATAAAGCTTAAAAGTGCCAAATACCTAAATTATATCTGGAAATGGGCAGTTATTATTATTATTATTTTTCATAATTTGACTGTACATTAAAGAACACATCAAATTATGTATAAAAAGCACGTTGTGATTTTAAATGAGGATTTTGTCCTGTGGTTCGACTTAAGTAACCAAATGAATAACCAATAACAGACAAATCTGAATATCAGTAAGAGATTAATCTGAAAGGTAAATTTATTATATGACTTATAGACATATTCAATTGTCTATATTCAAAGATATGTCCTAATAACAACACCGTGAATTCAAATGACATGACATCACTTTTTGGGTTTTAATGAATAGCAAATATGTCTGAAATTTTTGCATAATAATCCCATGAATTACAGCAATCTTACTCCAAGGCTCTGGTTTTAACTTCAAAATTAAAGCAGTAGGCCACAACTCTAAAAGCATTAAGAAATAGATGCAAAAAAATGTATTCAACGTAATACAATGTCACTGATCTCTATTTTCACAAAATTAGATTAATTTTATTCATCTTGTCCTGTGGCTTTATAAACACAATTAAGTGCATTGCTCAGGCTTCCAAGTGCAGCTCCTATCTTTTTGAATGGGGAAACGTCAAATTCTCCAAAACTGTTCTCTAAGCTTATGATGAAAAATTTCATATTTAAAAACCCCAAATGAAATCTGACAACACCAGTCTCATAAAGCTTGTTTCTTCTATGTTACGTTCAAATGGCATTTAAAAAAGCTGTTTTTTCATGCTAGACCAGCCAATGCACACACACACACACACACACACACAGTCATGGAGCTTCTAATGGCAGCTGCAGTGACGCGATGACTTTACTAATCAACGATTGGCTCTTTCACTTAGAAGGCAGGGCTTATTCGCCATATTGGGTGTTGCACCTTCTCCCATTCATAAGTAATAGGAGTGCACCGTCTTCCTATAGTAAAATCATATATAATTATCTGTATGGGTCATCTAGAAAAAATCTTCTTCACTGTTTAAGACAACAAGCAACAGGCATGATCAATGTAATTTATTAGTCATAATAATATTAAAGAATTATACAATGTAATTCTCAGAATTGAGTTTTTGTTTCAGGATGAACAGAGTTCTTCCTCCCTGACTGACATTAGTTTGGCGTGGGTGTGTCACAACTTGGAAGTGCTTTGTGTTACACAAGAGGATGGATCACTGCAGTTTCGCCACTGTCCTTTATTTCCTCAAGAGTTGGCTGATCAGCTGCTGCACAGGATGGCTGATGAGGGTATGATGATGTTCACTGTAGTGTGTGTGTGTGTATATATGCATGTATACACACACAGTGGTGTGAAAAAGTGTTTGCCCCATTCCTGATTTCTTATTTTTCTGCATGTCTGTCACACTTAAATGTTTCAGATCAAACAAATTTAAATGTTATTCAAAGATAACACAAGTAAACACAAAATTGAGTTTTTAAATGAAGGTTGTTATTATTAAGGGAAAACAAAATCCAAACCTACATGGCCCTGTGTGAAAAAGCGATCGCCTAGTTGGGCCACCCTTAGCAGCAACACCTGCACTCAAGCATTTGCAGTAACTTGCAATGAGTCTTTTGCAGTGCTGTGGAGGAATTTTAGCCCACTCATCTTTGTCAAAATTGTTGTAATTCAGCCACATTGGAGGGTTTTCGAGCACGAACTGCCTTTTTAAGGTCATGCCACAGCATGTCAATAGGATTCAGGTCAGGACTTTGTCTAGGCCACTCAAGTCTTCATTTTGTTTTTCTTCAGCCATTCAGAGGTGGACTTGCTGGTGTGTTTTGGATCTTTGTCCTTCTGCAGAACCCAAGTTAGCTTCAGTTTGATGTCACGAACAAATGGCCGGACATTCTCTTTCAGGATTTTTTTGATAGACGGCAGAATTCATGGTTCCATTTATCACAGCAAGTCTTCCAGGTCCTGAAACAGCAAAACATCCCCAGACCATCACACTACCGGCACCATATTTTACTGTTGGTGTGATGTTCTTTTTCTGAAATGCGGCATTACTTTCACCCGAGTGAAAATGTTCAATCAGCGTTTGTTGGTGTCTTTTGGGGCAGTGTGAACATGAGTTAATTTTCATGAAATTCTAAATCCAAAAGCCAACTTTTTTTGTTGGTCTTTATTGCCATTTTATCCATGTGGTGTGAATTGGCCATTAGAAACACTGTTGATATTTGAAATCAACCCAAACAAATACACCCCTTCCTTCATTGCTCCGCCCCCAAATCTTAGCATCTGTTTCCATGGTGAGTTTTCACTCTGTTTAATGTCTTGTGTTAACCGTGAACATACTCTGGGTTGGCTGAACTTATGCTGCCTTAACGTGCTATCAAAAATTTGACAATTCCCACTTCTTAAGTTGTGAACACTTCCTATAACACCGGATGTACTTGTTACATCAGAAGAAGAATGGCGTGTACAATAATTTTAGTCAGTCTGCTTATCCCGAGGTTTTACATTTAATGAGATTGGCTGGATCCGGGCCATGTCCGGGTCGGATGGGGAACCTGTGCCTGTGCGCGGCAGCAGTGTGGCAGAGACTGTGCGAACTAGGTCATCCCTTGTGTCGGCAAGACCCTCACATCAGCCAGTGGCACAGATCCCCAACAAACCGTCCCATACCGGCGTGATGAAAAAGATCTTAAACTAGATGGAACTGGATTAAATATTTTGACTGTTGCGATTCCAAATGGGTTTAATGACCCGTAACTCTGCCTGAGTATCGGACAAGTGTTCACTGTTGGCCAGAGGAGAACGATAAGCCTGGTTTCTCCCAAGGTTTTTTTTCTCCATTTGTTGGAGTTTTGGTTCCTTTGGCTTGCTTAAGTTGGGGACACTTGCTTGATATTCAGCAGTGTTTTTGATATGCCTGCATTGGCGCCGTTGTATGTGAACTGAGCTGACCCGGACGATTACGTCACTGTTTTCTGCAGTGCTGATATACCTAAATTAACTAGACTAATAACTACTGATATTTGCAACGGAATGAATCAATACAAATATATAGAATAAGCTGCACAATGACACCATTTTCTTTAAGAGCTGCTGTGCAGCCAAAAACTATTTGCCAATTAGTACTGTAAAGCTGCTTTGTCATAATTTGCATTGTAAAAAGCGCTATATAAGTAAAGGTGACTTGATTTGATCATCACATTCAAATTTTGAAATGATAGGGCGTTCATGTGCAAATTTTTACCTAGGAAAATCATATTTACGATAATTCTGAAAGCACGTGAAGGCAGCATTACTCCTGGCTTTACCTTACTGCTGACTTTAATGTTGTAAATGGAAACTTTTGATGCTCTTCACAGAAGCTTACACAAATACACATGGGAGCGTCTATGGACCCTAACAAGCCTCTGGGCGCTTTTCACGGACTGTGATGAGACGTTTTAACGGACATCAGCATCGTACATCTTGCAAAGTTTTTTTTGTGTATATGTTTTATTTTATGCATGTACATTTATAACACTATTCTTAGTATTGTGTGACATTTTCATCAATATTCCTGCTGTAAGGGTGTTCCTAATACAGCAGCTGTGGGAGTGATAACAAAATTGACATCTTTCTCTCTTCTGACTGCCATTGTTAATCTCTTTCTATTTTTTTTCCACTTTTTGAAAGTTGTGAAATGTATACATTTTTTTAATGTATTTAATCTCATTCACCTCTACAGAATTTTACCCAACTATGACGACTCCCGCTTTGAGAAACCCGGACATGTGGCAGGTTGTAGTTCTGCTGTAGCTTTCGGTGGAACTATTATTTTGTTGTGAAATAGAGCAAATGCTGACAATACTGTGAAGAATATCACTTAATATTACCCTTCTATTTGTTGAACTGTTGTATAAAATCATTGTCACATTTGCAATCGTGTGGATATTTGGATTTTCATTTTTGTGCATTTAATAATTCAAACATTAAAAAAAACCCTCACAAACGGTATGTTTTGTATCAAGAGTTTGAATCTTAAATTGATCTGTTTGCACCTTCTGTTCCAGGCTGTGTGTTCTTCATGCTAGTAAGTGCTAAATCTACTGTCCATTGTCGAGAATGGCAGTAATGTTGCTCGATTTGCTAAGGCAGCATATTGCCTGGAACGTAAATACACCCATATGCACGCTGATTATGTGGAAATGGATGGAATCATTGCCGTTTTGACTGCAAAAGATGTGGTATTTTGATTGTATTTACGCCATTGTGCCTGTTTTAGAAATACATGCTCGGTTTTAATGTTATTTTAAGGTGGGATAGAATTAAATGAACTGCAAATTTTAGCATTTTGTTCACACACACCACCTCTGTCACCTTGCGTACCCTCAGTTTGGGAACCACTGCTATAACCCTTTTAGCTGCCTTTGAGATCTGTTGCATGATGTTGCTATCTGTTTTCCCATTCCTTTTAGGGGTCCTTAATGACAGAACCATAGGCATTTTCCAGAACCTGGAGCACCTGCGTTTGCGGCGAGCGTACATCCAGTCCTCGCACCTCTCAGCTGAGGCCTTCAGACTGGCTCTCTGCCCTCACAAGCTTCAAGAACTGAATGCTTCACACATACATAGTGACATCGCAATCTCAGATGTTCTCCACAGTATTACCCATAGCAAAGTCTGCAGACAAGGGCTCCAAACACTGCTGATGAATGGCTTACATCTTTATGGGGAAGCAGGTGAGGAGTCACCGCAGGCCTGCTTCAGCATGCTCCGGAACTTAAAGAAGCTTTCTCTGGCCTGGACAGACCTGGATGACAAAAGTCTGGAGGATATCTGCACAATGCCCATGCTGGAGAGCTTGGATATCTCTGGAACTAACATCACAGACCTAACACCTCTGTTGAATTGTGACTCACGGCTCAGGTCCCTGACTGCGCATGGGCTTCAGAAGTTGGAGATGCCATCCTCCAGCCTCATTTTGGTACTCTCCAAGCTGCAGTTGCTGAGACACCTGGACATCTCTAATGACAAGCTGGTAATGGATGGAGACAACTTGGTGCAGCAACTGCTAGAGCGCCCAGGGATCCTTCCGCATCTTGTGTCCCTGGATGTGTCGGGCTGGAGAGGTGTAAGCGATGCTACCATCCAAACCTTTGTAGAGGCGCGGCCAGGTATGAGGTTTATCGGGCTGCTGGCCACAGGTGTAGGTGGCTCTGAGCTGCTGTGTGGAGATGGTAATCTGAAGGTAAGAGTCTTTGTTCACACTAACTGACTGAAAATCTTAAAGGGATCATGAATTGAGAAATTGAATTTTCTTTGACATAAGAGGTTGTTTTATTATAAGCTTGTTAGTCCAAAAACAACTTTTACTGAAACCAAGCTGTCAAAGCGGCTTCCTCCTCTTTATTGCACATGAATACATCAGCACAAAACTGCCTTCTGAGAGACAGAATAGTACCTACTTCTTCATCTCTTTTTTTTGGCCACCCACTGGCGCATGTTTGGGAAGTGATGCAGAGACAACTGGACTAAAATATCATTACCTCCCAAAGGATACTAATAGTCAAGTCAAGTCATCGGTAGTTATATAGCACTTTTTACAATGCAAATTGCGGCAAAGCAGCTTTACTTTAATATGGTAAATGGTGTCATTGTGCAGCTTATTCTATATATTATTGATTCATTCCGTTGCAAATATCAGTAGTTATTAGTCTAGTTAATTTAGGTATATCAGCACTGCAGAAAACAGTGACGTAATCGTCCGGCTCAGCTCAGTTCACATACAACGACACCAATGCAGGCGTATCAAAAACACTGCTGAATATCAAGCAAGTGTCCCCAACTTAAGCAAGCCAAAGGAACCAAAACTCCAACAAATGGAGAAAAAAAACCTCGGGAGAAACCAGGCTTAATCTCATTCAATATTAGGAAAGCATGTTAGTCTCAGTAAAGCATTATTTGTTAGTTAATTTCATTGTGGATTCTTTGGTAAACCAGTCGCAATTCGAGGCAGGGTTTACAAAGTGACATTTAAGGAATATGGACCCGACAGAAATTCCACAACCAGGATTTGAAATTAACATCTAATTGAGCATGTGACAAATATAAAAATAAGTCCGAACTAGTAGCAGATTTTGCCAGGACCCGCAAATTCTTAGAATGTAAGATATTTGTAATCGCATCCAGGTGGCTGGAGAGTCCAATTTGACCCAACTGTGTGAAGCCTTGAAGAGATACAGCGACCGAGAGAGTTTTATACTGGAAGTTCTAACACATCTCTACAGTCACACCAATGACATGGAAGGACCTCAGCCAAACATATTAAAGGTACAAAATTTTCTTCAGCAGTTCTTCTGTTGCCTGATGATCTGTATTTCTGAATGAAATCTAAACGGGTTAAGCTGGTTTCTTACCAGGATCAGTGACAAATATGAATCTACTTTAAAACACATGTTTTCTTTTTATATCATGTTCAAAACAAATTCACCTTTGTGGAAAAAAGTGCTGTAAAGAGTAAATCACCTTAAAGGGTTAGTTCACCCAAAAATTAAAATTCTTATTACTCGCCCTCATAATGTTCCACATCCATTAGACTTTCTTTCATCTTTGGAACACAAATTAAGATATTATTGATGAAATCCGAGAGGTATATGACTTGTCCAGAAAGTTACCTAAGATATTGCTAAAACAGTCGACGTGACTACAGTGGTTCAACCTTCATTTTATGAAGTGACGAGAATACTTTTTGTCCGCAAAAACAAAACCGAAATAACGACTTTATTCCTCTCTTCTCTTCCCTATCATTATCCTTACACAGGTGATGCAGTAAACGCAGTTAACGATGTGATGCATCGATTTAAAAAGGTGTGCATCGGATAAGTTGGCATTTGTAACGCGATGCATCCGTCTCTAACATATTTGCATCGATATAAAACGATTTGTATATAATTATTAGCTTCATTATTTAGATATTGACCAATATTTTATATGTATATTGATTTCTCCTCTAAACGGTTTCTTAAGTGCATTCTCTCGTCACCACTGCTGCTACATGACACATCACATCACTACGAGGCATGTCCTGAGAGTCGCATACAGTGGGGAGATCAAGTATTTAATGCACTGCCGATTTTGCAGGTTTGCCCACTTGTAAAGCATGTAGAAGTCTAGTTTTTATCAGAGGTACTCTTCAATTGTGAGTGATGGAATCTTAAACAAAAATTCAAAAAAAATCACATTGCATGATTTTTAAATAATTAACTCACATTTTATTGCATGAGAAGTATTTTATCACCTACCAACCAGTAAGCCTGTCACAGACATGTTAGTTTTTCTTTAAGAAGCCCTCCTGTTCTCCACTCATTACCTGTATTAACTGCACCTGTTTGATCTCGTTACCTGTATAAAAGACACCTGTCCACACACTCAATTAAACAGACTCCAACCTCTCCACAATGGCCAAGACCATAGAGCTGTGTAAGGACATCAGGGAAAAAATTGTAGACCTACACAAGGCTGAGATGGGCTACAGGACAATAGGCAAGCAGCTTTGAGAGAAGGCAACAACTGTTGGCGCAATTATTAGAAAATGGAAGAAGTTCAAGATGACAGTCAGTCTCCCTCGGTCTGGGGCACCATGTAAGATCTCACCTCGTGGGGCATCATTGATCGTGAGGAAGGTGAGGGATCAGCCCAGAACTACACGGCAGGACCTGGTCAATGACCTGAAGAGAGCTGGGACCACAGTCTCAAAGAAAACCATTAGTAACACACTACAGCGTTATGGATTTAAAATCCTGCAGCGCACACAAGGTCCCCCTGCTCAAGCCAGAGCCTATCCAAGCCCGTCTGAAGTTTGCCAATGACCATCTGGATGATCCAGAGGAGGAATGGGAGAAGGTCATGTGGTCTGATGAGACAAAAATAGAGCTTTTTGGTCTAAACTCCACTCGCCATGTTTGGAGGAAGAAAAAAGGATGAGTACAACCCCAAGAACACCATCCCAACCGTGAAGCATGGAGGTGGAAACATCATTCTTTGGGGGTGCTGTTCTGCAAAGGGGACAGGGCGAATGCACCGTATTGAGGGGAGTATGGATGGGGCCATGTATCGCGAGCTCTCGTCCAACAACCTCCTTTCCTCAGTAAGAGCATTGAAGATGGGTCGTGGCTGGGTCTTCCAGCATGACGACGACTCTCAAGGTCCTGGAGTGGCCTAGTCAGTCTCCAGACCTGAACCCAATAGAATATCTTTGGAGGGAGCTGAAAGTCCATATTGCCCAGCGACAGGCCCGAAACCTGAAGGTTCAGGAGAAGGTCTGTCTGGAGCAGTGGGCCAAAATCCCTGCTGCAGTGTGTGCAATCCTGGTCAAGAACTACAGGAAACGTATGAAGTCTGTAATTGCAAACAATGGTTTCTGTACCAAATATTAAGTTGTGCTTTTCTGATGTGTCGAATACTTATGTCATGCAATAAAATGCAAATTAATTACTCTAAAATCATACAATGCGGTTTTCTGGATTTTTGTTTTAGATTCCATCACTCACAGTTGAAGAGTACCTATGATACAAATTACAGACTCCATGCTTTGTAAGTGGGCAAACCTGCAAAATCGGCAGAGTATCAAATACTTGTTCCCCTCACTGTAGAGTAACATTGTAGATTAACATTGCACTGCAAAGGCCTATTTTGTGAAAGCGCCATGCGTAAGAAGTCAGAAGGCACTTAAGTTAATTTTATGATTTACTGTCTGTCTGAACCAAAGAAATTTATCTGTACCATATTTAGGGCCCTATAATTTAGACGATGCACAAAACACGTATGGAATTGCAGAATCCATTCATAAAAATGTAATTAACTGTATAACGTGGAATGTCACCGAATTTGTAAAATTTTGGATGAATAAATAAAAAGTTAGTGGGTACACTTAAATCAAATCACAATATGGACTAGTGTCTGTGAATATTACACTGCAAGAAGACTATTTGAACATGAATCCTGCATGTTTCACGTGTCTCTTTTGAAAGAATGACGCAGATGCACGAATACGTTTACATACTGAAGCACACGTGACACTCGCAATGTTTTTTTTTTTCACCGTCTGCCATCTGACTATATATGACAACATGAACACACAAACTTTATCTCCAGAGGTGCTCTGAGAGTCACTTCATGAGCATTTTACCATTTCATTTGAGAAAAAATCTATTGTCAATCATATACACACAGAAACAATCATTATTGTAAACAAATTGGGCTGCATGACATATTTTTTCCATTGTGTTGAATCGAATCTAATTGTAATCGGATCGCTTTGCATCGTAATAGAAGTGAATTAGATCGCAATGCATCGGTAGCTGCTTCACATGTATCTTCAGAATCAGAATCCGAAAGAGCTTTATTGCCAGGTATGTTTACACATACTAGGAATTTGTTTTAGTGACAAAAGCTTTACAGTGCAACAGAGTGACAGTGACAAGACACAGATAATAAAAAAGAATAAATATACAAAATATACAAAAATCTTTAATGTATTGTGTCGTTACCTCTGCATCGAGAAATGCTAACACGGTTATGGAGATGCACATCTCTACTCTCTATGGATGAGTCATTTACCTCTCGGATTTCATCAAAAATATCTTCATTTGTGTTCCGAAGATGAACTGAGGTCTTACGGGTTTGGAACGACATTGTCAGGATTATCAGCTTGAGTGCCATTGACAGCCACTAGAGGGCACTCCACCCTGAACTACCATTCACTCACCACTGGACTTCATTTCCCACAATCCACCTTGGAACTATCACACACACTCACTCACATGCGCACTACATTTCCCAGAAGCCCTGTACCTTGTCGCTGATCACCCCAGCCAGCTGTAGCACATTATCCGGACTATCTAAACACCACTCTCACACACACACACACACACACACCGTGAAGTCTTGATTTGCTTTTGGTAGTCAATTCCGTTTATTTCCCGTGTTTGTTTTCCCTGTTTTTGATTCTGCCTGTCCTGTCTGGACATTTCTGCCTGATTATTGACCACGATTCTGCCCTTCCTCTGACCTATATGTTTGCTGTTGTTAAAATAAAGCCTTCATTTGGATCCCACTCTGTTGACCCTTTAGTAAAGACATGAGAATAATGACAGAATTTTGGGTGAACAAACCCTTTAATTATCATTTTCAAATATTTTGCATGGCTTAAGTTATTTTAAATATAATAAATTATTTATTAATTAATAATATATTAATTCATGAATATCATTACATTTTAGAGGGGTCACATCATATTTTACAACCTGAACCAACCTTGCCTTATAAAAAGTATATTAAGCTAATCATCTGAGATTTTAAAATGCTGATTGACCTTGATACACAGTCATGATCATTTGTGTGGGTTGTGAATTTTCTATGCTCTATTCTTGTTTATGTTTTTATTTTATTTTTTGCATGATGGTTGCACCTTTGATTAGGCAGACAAAAGTTTCCCCTTAAAATTGCTTATTAATAAGCAGCTTTGTTGATTTTTTTTTTTTTTTTGCCATCTAAATATTGTAATATTTTACATTAAAATATATTTGAGGCCTTTTACTTCATTATGTCAGACTTATACAAAAAGAATATACATACTCTTAAAACCTCCCTCTACTGTAAAATATCTTGCCTCATGTTTAAAAACACATCTTTCTCTTGTGTTTCACTCTTTCTGTTTCAGTTGATATTGGCTGGAATGCAACACCACACAGATTCTCTCCATGTTCAGCTTGCGGCCACTGCGTGCGTGTTTAACCTGACTGTACAGGAGCTGGCGCTGGAATTGCCCTTACACCTGGTGGGAGCTGTAGTTCAACAGCTTCTTACAGTCATGAAGAATTTCCCAAACCACGAGCAGGTAAACACACACAGGCTGCATTCCATATTGATTCGGTCCATTGCCCAATGGTATGTACAATAAAGCACCCAGATAGTATCCTGTTTGGGATCCGCTGATAGACACTTGCTTTCAAATGCTCCCGTGTGTATCTGCGTAAATGCTCGGTGGAGACCATCAAAGATTAGGGTGGGAATCTAGAAATTCTTAATTCTGGTTCTGCTTAACGATTCCGGTTCAGATTCTAGTTCCATTAAAATGATTAAACAACCAATAAAAATAGTAGTAAGGGAAAAATGTACAATACTCAACTCAAAAAGTCTTTTTTTTTTTCTCTATTATACTTGTAAAATGAGTTAAACAGACTGCTAATCTCAACAAATTCAGTACCACTTTACAATAAGGTTAATTAGTTAACATTAGTGTACTTCGTTAGGTAACAAACTAACAATTAACTGCATTTGTACAGCATTCATTAATATTTGTTAATGTTAATTTCAACATTTACTATTTTATTGTTATATTGTATTTGTTAACATTAGTTAATGCACTGTGAACTAACATCAACAGAGTATGAACAGCTATATTTTTATTACCTATATGGTTAAAGTGCAGTCTAACATTTTTGGTTAAAAATGATCCAAAATTGATTGATTCACAGCGGTAAGCTTGTAGTAATGCAGGGGTGGCCAACGTCGGTCCTGGAGAGCCACAATCCTGCAGAGTTTAGCTCCAACCCTGATAAAAACTCACCTTCCTGTAGCTTTCTAGTAACCCTTAAGACCTTGATTAGCTTGTTCAGGTGTGTTTGATTAGGCTTGGAGCAAAAATTTGCAGGATTGTGGCTCTCCAGGACCGACGTTGGCCACCCCTGTAGTAATGTTTTATAATCTGAGTGGTAGTGATAGGATTTTGTGGGAAATACGAGTTTGCGGAGATTTGTCTTTGTGTCGTTACGTCACATCTGTAACAGAGAGAAGGAGTCCCGGCTGTATCGTGTGTGCGGATGCTGTTGGTGGCGTGTCGTTTGTAGCCTCTTTTTACAGCAGCTGGAATGTATTTAAATTTTAGGTGGTGGCTTGTAATCCAGAAAGTTCAAAATGACAATCATCATGGACAACTGTGGTAAAAAGTAAAGACTCCAGACTATGGAGAGCCTACAGTAAAAAAAGGAAAGCAACCGGACTTTTGAAAGTATGAAAAACTGACACTCTTGTTTTTTTTGCTGAACAGGTAAGACATTTCAATGGTTCATTGGGTAATAAGGTTACAGTAACACACGTTTTCACTTAATCCATACAGTTATGGAGAACGATAATGCACACTACATACACATAGTCACACAATGTTGACGCTTTTAACATTAACAATTCGAGAACAAAGTATAACTAATAATTTGCACCATTGGTTGCTCAATTTATCGTAAAACCATTTTCAGTTGGTCAGAACAAAAGTTGCTTATTTTGATGACATTTTCCAGTGAAATTTCTTATTTTGGACATACATACAAGATGCAGCATCTGTAATTTCAATGTTGTGACAACCCCCACACAAAACGTGAGATTCATCCATGCCGATGCACAAACTACGTAAAGATGATAATATTGCAAATCACTGCAATTGCAGGTTTTAAACCGAGATGGCGACAGAGGCAAAATGTACAGACTGCAGCTTTTTACAAAAATTGACAAGCACTGAAACAAATGTATTACTCATGGTTAGTTCATGTTAGTTAATAATTTAACTAATGTTAACAAATGAACCTCATTATAAAATATTACCACAAATTCAACAAAAATAAGATGCTTAAATGTGAACGCACATCCAGACAGATGAAACGGAATATTTTTTGTAAGCTGGATTCATAAACACTTCACTTGTTTTTGAAAGAATGATTCAGTGATGGATACATTTTAATGGCGTAACAATGTAATCGATACAGTCGTAATTTGAAGCACCCAGTTACTTTCAAAAGATATAGATTGATTATGTGGGTGATGAAATCGAGGACACGATCTTTTAAAGCTTTGTCCATCTCTCGCTCTGCATTGATATCTGATGTATATATGAGTAGCGAGGGCTTTTCATTGAAATATTGCTTGTAAAAGATTCAAGAGGTGAGATTCTCCATTAAAAGGATACGCTTCCCCCGCACTGTTGCCGGAAGCAGCAGCTCATTTGCATTTAAAGGGACACACAAAAACGGCATCTTTTTATTCAACCCTAAAAAGTGGCAATTTTAACATGATATAAAAAATATTTGTGGGGGTATTTTGAGCTAAAACGTCACTTACACACTCTGGGGACATCAGAGAGACTATTTTTCTCTTAAAAGGGGGCATAATAGGCCCCTTTAAAATAATATAAATGTAATATATATTTTTCACATCACAGTGATGAGAATGAGATTGTGGGCTTTTAAAACAGGTAATCATGCAAAATACTTTTATACTTTTTTATTTTTTGATACATGGATGCAGTTTCCCCCGTTCACTACCATTATAAAGCTTGGAAGAGCCAGTATATTTTTAAATATATCTCTGATATATCTCTTTTCTGAAACAAGATAGTCATGTACGTCTCATGTACTAGGATGGCTTGAGGGTGAGCAAATCATGGGATAATTTAAAGTTTTTAGGTGAATATTTTGTATTAGTAAAATATATATTTTTATTTCTTTATTTATATTTTGCCTTAAAATATTTTTTGTAGATTTATAAGATTTTATCATCAAACTCCTTTATTGACTATCAATATGTGTACATATATTTATTATTATTATTGTATTTTTTTATCTGCATTTAGGTGCAGAAGAATTGCCTGCTTACCCTTTGCAGTGACCACATCTTACAGGTTGTCCCATTTGACAGGTTAGTCCATGCACATTTCCTCTGTGCATATCAACTAGTTGTTGATGTGGCTTATTTAACTTAGTCTTGACCCTGTTCTGGGATAGATATGAAGCCGCTAAGCTGATAATGATGTTGCTGGGGAATCAAGAAGATCAGACGGTGCAGAGAATGGCGGTGGCTGTAGTGTCCATACTGGTGTCTAAGGTAATTACATAAAAAAAACTACATGTTTTCTGTTCAGTATCTCAAACCAGGAGAAACTTTGATGCTGTGCTGGATTGTTAAGTTCAGAGATGTTTTGTATTATTAAAGTTGGCTTGAAATAGAAGTTGCGCTAGCCTTTTCTGCCCTGTTGTGACATATATCTGACTGAAATGTTTCTCAAACAAGAAAAAATCTATAGTAAAGTACTAATAAATCACATAACTGGTGCGCTATATAAACGTACCAGTTACGTGATTTATTAGTACTTTATTTTTATTTCTTGACTGACTAATTGACATTCCATGCTTGTAGTTTCTCTTGCGCTTTATATATTAAGTGATAAACGGCAAGCGCCACCGCATTTGCAAGTGCAATTGAAGAGTGCGCGCTATGAGCACAGTGTAACGGTTGACAGGACAGGAAAGTTCATTTTTCTGAGGTAAGAGACTTTTTATTCCGTAACAAGTTACAAAAATAATGTTAGAAGAATGACATCATCTCAACTGACTGCAGATACTGAACCAGGGCAACACGTTTTTCTCAGGCACTCCGTGGCCCACTTTTGGGAAACACTGGTTTGCAGTTGTCAGGTTCCGGAAGTAAAAACTCCATTAATTTTCTCCATGAGAAGAATTGATTTGTAACAATGATTTATAAACCCTATAGACAGATCTTGCTTAAGCTATGTATGGTATGTGCTTACGGTGATGCCATCATTTTTTCATAATGTTAATAAGTTTATATTAAAGTGGTAATTCACCAAAAATGAAATTTCTCATTATATTTACTCACCCTCATGTCGTTCCAAATTCAGAAGACTTTAGAACACAAATGAAAATCTTTTCAAACAAAACAGTGAGCTTTCTCTCACTCAAAAAACTTCTCTTTGACGCTTCAAGAAGTTCATAAAGAGATCGTAAAACTAATCCAGATGAATCGAGTGGTTTAGGCCGAATTTTCTGAAGATACTGGACCGTTTTATGTGATGAACATATTTAATTTATGCTTTAATTCGCATATAAACATTGATCAGTGAACGTAAACAGAAGCTCAACCAAACCTGCTTGACACATACCTCTTCCAGAAGCTCAAACATCCCGCGCAAAACACACGAGAATGAACCTCATTGGTTCTCGCACGTCAAGCAAACATTCTTGAGCTTCCATTTATCACCGCTGATATGTGAGTTGATGAATGTTTTATATGTGAAATAAAATCCTAAATTCAATCTGTTCATCATATAAAGCCATTGTGTCTCTTCAGAAAATTTGGACTAAACTGCTCAATTCATATTGATTAGTTTTACAATCTCTTTATGAACATTTTGAAGCGTCAAAGTGTCCGTTGTGTAGCTGTCAATGGAGGGACAGAAAGCTCTAAAAAGATCTTCATCATTAAGATCTACGTATTCATATTAAGATCATAATTCATGTACAACAACTATCAATAAGCAGCAATTAGGTGTTTTTGAGGGAAACGCTTATGGCCTATTAGTTTTAGAAGATGGTCATGCAGAAGAATGTTTTTTTTTATGACTTTTATTAAAAAAATCCCTATGGGAAAAATAACTGGAAAAAATACTTCCGGAACCAATGCTGCTGAAAAAGTGGGTGGATTACTAATAAATTCTTGATGCAATATACAAACAGATCGCCACAGATTTTAAGACCTGCTTATATGAAGAAAAATTGTCAAATAATTTCTCTTGTGTATTAATGTGTAAAAGTTTGCAGTCTGGAGAATTGAACTCTCTCGCACTTCATTGCAGTTGAGCACAGAGGAGATCTCAGAACTGGGTGCCGAGGCATTTATAATGAAGGTAAATGCTTTCCTTCACAGGTGCTTTTATTTGCTTTTTTGCTTTTTAAAGACCCTATAATGAAATCAAAGGTTTTGTGGCTTTTAGTTCATTGCTATTAGCTTTGAATTAGGGCTGGGCGATATGGACAAAAAAATTATATCTCGGTAATTTTGCCTGAATGGCGATACTCAGTATTTTCTACTTTTTTATGTAGATAAAAAAAAAACATTCTTTTCATTTATTTTTATTTTAAATTAGTTTTTAAAAATGTTATTTCACATCCTTCCCAATGTTGTCCCACGAACAATGTTCATATTGAAGGCTATGAAAACAAATATATGGTTAAAATTGAACCTTGTAGGCTATACTATATATGCAAAAAATATATTTGAGTTATTTTGAATAATATGAAGCATATCTCATGTTTAGGACAATTATGCACTTTCCCGCAGCAGCTCACTCTATAGCGACCGCCAGTAGCCTGAGAGGCTAAGCAGTGGGATTAACATCCATGACGCGTTTCGTTTCAAATTAAGATGGTTTAATTATACATGTAGAAAGGAACAGCCCAGTGTTTTATAATGACAATAAAGTAGAAAAACATAAAAATAAACAAAATAACAATACAAATTATAGCGGTACGAAAACGGTCAACAGAAAGTGAGCGTCCCAGCTACTCACCCCCTTGGCGCATGCCATCCACAGCGAACAGGTGATATGCACCTACACTCCAAGTGACGTCACCAAAACAGAAAGTAACAATTTCGAAATAAGAGACACCATACCTGGCACCTACACACTCTGTGTCCTTCAGATGTGCTCGTAATAACAAACTACTGTGTATCAATATAATCAGTATTGTCTCATTCTGTATTGATTATCAAACTATTGATGTGTCATACAAACTTGTACAAACCCAACCCTACTTGGAAGCCTTATTACTACTGTGCTCTGGGAAGTTGGCAAATAGCCTTAGAAAATATACCGGTTTTAAATTTTACAGCCTTTAAACCAATAATTTTGGTTGAATTAAAATGAATGGTTATTAAAAAAGTACAGGCCTTTTAAAGGGATAGATCACCCAAAAATGAAAATTAACTGTTAATTTAGGCCATTTTATCTGAAACCGTGGTCCTTGGTGATTCACATTCATGTAGCAGCAGCAGCGTGAGATCTCGTGAGAAGGACCAAGCAGACACAGAGGACTACTACTTCTTGTTTTGTCTAGGTCGGTACATGTTGTGCTTTATGGAAAAAGACCAAGACGTGAAGAAAAAAAAAAGTGAAGTCAAGAAAAAAGAAATGATTTAACAATGCCGCAACCTGAAGATTGAAAAAAAATGAAGATTATATTTGCATGTGCGATCTCAATCGGGAAGATTGACCTTTCTCAGATTCCCAACGTTTGAGCTCCTCCGCATCCATCAATATGCAACAGGAAGCTCATGCTCCAGACTGCCATTAACGCTCCGAGGCTGTGGATTACAGGTAATGCTGTAAATAACGTTCATTTACTTGCAAAGACCGATCATTTCACTTCAAAAGACGTCAATATATTGTCAGGAGCCATGGGTGTAGTGACTATTCTTAGTTAAATTGCCCTATTAGTCAATTCTTGGGTCTGCTGAGGGGTACACGCTTTCTTTGCCAGAAAGATCGATTTGTCCACCAAGTTGCACTTGTTTTTTCTTTGTTTATTATAAGTCAAGTCACCTTTACTTGTATAGTGCTTTTTACAATGCAAATGCAAATAAGCTTGATTACAAGAAATTAAACTGAGAAAATAAACTAATGGAAAAGGTAAGACAAACAAAAGGTAATCGAACACAAACTTTGATGAACAAACAAACGAAGGAAGGTCTAAAGACCAAGTGCTCTAAGCAGGCACACACCCCCAGCCCCACACACCAGGTTTTTTAGCTTCTCCTGTCGTCCTGGAGAGGGTGCACATCTCAAGAATAACAAAGATTAACAATTCACCTTCAAATAAGGCAAATAAATGACTCCTACACATGGGTATTAATTTTGTTTTGCCTGTACAGTCGTGGCCAAACGTTTTGAGAATTACATAAATATTAGTGCTATAAACTGCTTTTGGATCTTTGTTTCAGTTGTTTCTGTGATGTACTGAAATATAATTACAAGCACTTCATACGTTTCAAAGGCTTTTATCGACAATTGCATGACATTTATGCAAAGAGTCAGTATTTGCAGTGTTGGCCGTTCTTTTTCAGGACCTCTGCAATTCGACTGGGCATGCTCTCAATCAACTTCTGGGCCAAATCCTGACTGATAGCAACCCATTCTTTCATAATCACTTCTTGGAGTTTGTCAGAATTAGTGGGTTTTTGTTTGTCCACCTGCCTCTTCAGGATTGACCACAAGTTCTCAATGGGATTAAGATCTGGGGAGTTTCCAGGCCATGGACCCAAAATTTCAACGGTCTGGTCCCCGAGCCACTTAGTTCTCACTTTTGCCTCATGGCACGGTGCTCCATCGTGCTGGAAAATGCATTGTTCTTCACCAAACTGTTGTTGTATTGTTGGAAGAATGCTGTTGGAGGGTGTTTTGGTACCATTCTTTATTCATGGCTGTGTTTTGGGGCAGAATTGTGAGTGAGCCCACTCCCTTGGACGAGAAGCAACCCCACACATGAATGGTCTCAGGATGCTTTACTGTTGGCATGACACAGGACTGATGGTAGCGCTCACCTTTTCTTCTCCTGACAAGCCTTTTTCCAGATGCCCCAAACAATCGGAAAGGGGCTTCATCGGAGAATATGACTTTGGCCCAGTCCTCAGCAGTCCATTCACGATACTTTCTGCAGAAGATCAATCTGTCCCTGATGTTTTTTTTTGGAGAGAAGTGGCTTCTTTGCTGCCCTTCTTGACACCAGGCCATCTTCCAAAAGTCTTGGCCTCACTGTGCGTTAGCTGCGCACAGCAGCTGCTGCTATTCTTCTGATCAAGCTCTGACTGGTGGCACCCCGATCCCGCTGCTGAATCTCTTTTTAGGACCTCCTCACCACTTGCTGGGCTTTCTTGGACCCCCTGAGCTTTCTTTACAAAGAATTTGAACCTCTTTCCTTTGCTGTTGATGATCTATAAAAAATTGTGATTTAGGTGCAAATCTTAGTAGCCACAATATCCTGCCTGTGAAGCCATTTTTATGCAGCGCAATGATGGCTGCATACGTTTCTTTGCAGGTCACCATGGTTAACAATGGAAGAACAATGATTTCAAGCATCACCCTCCTTTTAACATGTCAAGTCTGCCATTCTAACCCAATCAGCCTGACATAATGATCTCCAGCCTTGTGCTCGTCAACATTCTCACCTGAGTTAACAAGACGATTACTGAAATGATCTCAGCAGGTCCTTTAATGACAGCAATGAAATGCAGTGGAAAGGTTTTTTTTGGGATTAACTTAATTTTCATGGCAAAGAAGGGCTATGCAATTCATCTGATCACTCTTCATAACATTCTGGAGTATATGCAAATTGCTATTATAAAAACTTAAGGAGCAACTTTTCCAATTTCCAATATTTATGTAATTCTCAAAACTTTTAGACACGACTGTAGATGTTTTTTTGACTCTGAAAGTGACGGTAGCCATTAACTTGCATTTTATGAATCATCAAGGACCACAGTTTCAGCTAAGCATCTTCTTCACTGTTCTTCTGATGAAAAAAAGACACCTTGGATTGCCCTAGGGTAAATAAATTAACATCAAATTTTTATTTTTGGATGAACTTTCCATTTATATACTATCTACTACACTATATACTATAATATTATCAATACTTTCCAAGTATTTCTGATTCTGATTAATATGTTCCACCCCTTCTGTTTTAATAGCAAATATATCGGCACAGGAAAGACAAATTCTTCTGAACATTTCATGGGGTCTTTTACACTAACCATACTGTTCCCCTAAAGTGTTATAGGATATGTAAATGGATAAAATTCTTATGCTTCTATTGAAAATGCCTAAATAGACATAAATGGACCAAACCAATGCAATTTTCCCCTCTCTGTGGAACTACAGCAGTTGCTGAGTATCGTCCAACAAAAGGCCTCACTGGGTGTAGTAGACTCGACTCTGAAGTTTGCATTAAGTGCTTTGTGGAACTTGACAGATGAGACACCCACTGCTTGTCGCCATTTCATTCAGTGCCAAGGACTTGAACTCTACATGGAACTTCTGGAGGTACACAGACACGCACTCACGCACTGCTAACATGGACAGTTGGACACATTGTAGTCAAGTCAAGCCACCTTTATTTATATAGTGCTTTGTATAGAAAACGAAAATAAATAAATAATAATTAAAAAAAATAATTTTTTAAATGATCACGTTCATCTAACAATGGTATGAGAGGAGCACAGCTTTCAACCTTTTTTCAACCAAACTGACTTTACTAGCCAATCAGAAGTAGAATAGGGCAGGTCTTAGAAAAGTGTGGTTGAGATCCAGCTTCAACAGAGTCCTACTAACTAATAAAATGTAATTCGGGAGCTGTGATGCCACTCTCCACGCCACTTTGTCTAAATAGCACGAAACCGGTATTGTTGTTTTGTGCCCTTAAAACAGTAACAGTGTTTGTTTTAACGGCAAAAATCCAGCACAATCCAACAACACCGGTTTTCTTGCGTTATAATGTTGGTAACCAAACTGCTTTGGTTAACATTGACTTTCATCCCATGACAAAAACACAGAGACATTTCTCAAAAGTCAAACAGTTTTGTAATTCCATGAGAATTGTCATTTTTGGTGAAAATATCTCTTTTAAATGGATGTTAATTTTCATCACTCTCTTCTCTTCTCTACAGTCTTATTATTCCGAGTTCTCTATCCAGCAGAAGATCCTGGGCCTTTTGGTAAATGTATTTTATAGCATGGTAAAATTGGTGGAAGATGATCACTTTTGGTCACATACAAATCTAAATGATATCAAAATGTCTCATCGTTCAGTGTTTTCAGAGGTTTCGTTGACTGATGGTTAATTGTAACAAATAAACTACCACAAACTATTCACAATGTGCTTTTTACAGTTTTACATTATTTTTTTAAGTAAAAATGTTCAGAAATGTATAAATGTGATGAGGCTTTAATGTCTAATATTTTAATGTTCTAGTGTTGGTTGCTTGTTGGTATTGTAAGTAAATTGTATTTCATATGTATCTGTGAACTCCTACAGTACTGTTGAAATGGTGAAGGATTTTTGATACATTCTCTAAGTTTCTGGCAGGCTTCCACTTTCCACTAACAATGAACAATACCTTTATAGCATGATATTATTGATATATTGTAGAATTTAAAGGTGTGTAAATGAAAACATCAGTTAATGGATGTATTATGATTCAAACAACATTTAACAATGAATAATTAGTATATTTATAAATGAACATTTATGTAGACTAATGCAATTGTTGTTAGTCATTGTTAGATGATGATGATACTAAAAAAACTTTGTAGAAGAAGTTTGGACTTCTTCATGCAGTATGTTAACATTCATCACATGCCCTGCATGGAAAATCAGATCATGGCCTTATTCACACTTCAACATCCCCCATGTGGATGGAATCATGTGGATTTTAATATTCTGTTCTAGAAATGTTTCTGCTTTAAATGATGGATAGTTTGCTCAACACTGAAATCAGTGAATCTCCTCCTGTGTCTGTGCTCTAGAATAATATAGCAGAGGTGGAGGAGCTGCGGACAGAGCTGATGATTGAGGAACTGGTAGAGCACATTCTCTCACTCTTAATCAACCCAGTGGTGGAGGTGGATGTCAGGTACTTCGCTGGAGGGATCCTGGCACATCTCATCTCCGTCAGGGGGCCTGCGTGGGCTCTGGATGCAGAGCTGCACTGCACAGTGCAGGAGAAACTGGTCTGTGTCTGTGTGTGTGTGTGTGTGTGTGTGTGTTCTTGTGTATATGGTTTGAGGACACACGTGTGTAATGACATGGGGCTCAAAAAACATAAACTATTATTTTAAAATTCAAAAAATGCCAAAGGTTTTCTGTGATGGGTAGGGTTAGTGTAAGAGGATAGTATATAGACCATTACGCCCGTGGAGAGTCCCCATAAATCACATGTGTGCGTATACATTCAAATTGATGTTTTCTATGTGCTCAACCTTGAACTGCTTTCACTTTTAGCACTCCTCTATCCTGTCATGGAGCTCTCCAGAGCATTCAATGGTTTCTTACCGGTAAGTGTTTTAATCTTTACTTTTTGTTGATTATTCTGTATTTATATTATATAATATAACGATCAGTCAAAGGACTGGACACCGAATTATTCTGTATTATTATTATTATTATTTACCACATTTTAGAAAATAGTGACGTTAACAAAACTGTGTGAAAAGTGAAGTTTGAGTTCATCTGTTTAAAAAAAAGCTTTCCAAAACTACAAAAAAATGCAATTTTATGAATAGAAATTCATATGTAGGCACTTTTTATATGTTTCTACAAAACTAATTTTAAGCATTTAGGCAGAAGCTTGGATCATGAGAAGCAGGGGGGATTATAGGCCCCCTTAAAACTAATCTCTAATTAGACGCTGTGAAAGAAAACTCGCTTCAGGTGCGTGTGTGGGACTATCACAGCGCGATTGAAGCCTCTCAGACAGCACTAGAGTACCAAGTTATCTAGCACGTATTATTGAGCAATGACACACAATTACGCCAGAAAGCCCGTTTTGATGAGTGTCCACATGAACACGGTCTTAACCGAACGTAAACCGTAATATCGTATGTGTGTGTCATAACGGCATTAGGCGTTACAGCACAGTCATATCCTTTCTGTTTCAATAATGTTAATCAAACACTAAAAGAAAGAGATAAGTTCTGCTCTTAACTAAATAACTTCTGTAGCTTTTATGTGCATTTACTTCTTACAGTAGTACATTTTTCACAAGTAGGCCTACTGTAAAGTGTTTAATTAGTAGCCTATCTTTTTTCTGTTGTAATTATTTGTGCTGTTGCTTGTAATTTGAGAATTTGAAATTTCATGGGCCTCTAAAATGTTGGTATCGTAAGGTTATGGTTAAAAACAATGAAAGCAGTAACTTTATTTATTTGGGCATGGCCAGTGAATGTTTTGGAAGGCACATAAATATCCAATCTAAAAAAAAAATACTTATATTATATACTTGTATATTAAATACTGGTAGGCTATTTTAGACTTACTTATAGGGGTAGTCGTGGCCTAGTGGTGAGGGAGTCGGGCTTGTAATCTGAAGGTTGCTGGTTCGATTCCCACGCCGGCAGGAACTGAAAGTGGGGATTGTGAATGAACAGCACTCTCTCCACCTTCAATACCATGACTAAAGTGACCTTGAGCAAGACACCTGACCCCTAATTGCTCCCCTTGTAAGTCGTTTTGGATAAAAGTGTCTGCTAAATGATGAAAAATGTCAAATGTAAATGCATCATTTAAGCGGCAGATGTTACAGATTCTCACTGCGGGTGAAGATCAAATCCTAGAACTGGCCCTGATAAGAAGCATAAATTCAGTCTCTTCTTCAAGATATTTTGAGAGATTTTTGGCTGTATTATCCCTTTAAATGTTGGGTTGTTTTTCACCGGAATGATTGATGCGCTTGAAAAATAATCATTTTTTTGCTTACACTTTTGAGTGCTTTAACTAACAGGAAAGTGAATCATGATGTACAACCATTTTGCTTAAAATGGCCATCATAAGCATGAAATTGTACATTAAAGGATAATATACTGGTAAGGAGTAGCTCATCCAAAAATAAATATTTTGCCATCATTCACTCACGCCACCTACTGGACTGGAGTGTGTAGTGCAGAGAGAGAACAAATGGCTGTTCACCTTTTACGATTGAGGGATAATTCTTCCATACATAAAAATACGGTCTTCATTTACTCACCCTTATGTCATTCCGAATTTTTTCTGTTGTTGTTTTTTCACCAAAACAATAGAAGCACTTGAAAAATAGTTAACAAGCATTTAAAATGTGCAGCCATTAAATTTAATTCACTCAAGCAACTGTTAATTAAAATCTTCTGTATTTCTTTCAAACAATAAAAAATGTGTCCAGAGATCCGAAGGAGAAAATCCAAAGACCTTGCTGGTCACTAGTTTCCATGCAATTATACACGCACGGTTTATTGTATTTGAATCGAAAACCGTATGGGAACAGTCTTTAAAATTCAAAACAGTCTTACAAATTTGAATGAAACTATGTATTTAACAGCAGCTTTTCATGGCTAAATGTATTAGAACAGGTCTAACTTTCTCTTCCAGGACTTTCCAGCCCTTCTATCCTTTGCTGCACATCTCTCAGTGTTCTGGAGTTCAGCTCTGGGCTCTCTGGGCCATACAGTTTGTCTGTTCTCAGAACGGTAAGAAAAAAGCCAGAGCGACTTAAAGGCACCTATTATGACCCTTTTTACAAGATTTCTTCACAAGTGTGTTTGTGAAGTTTCAGCTCAAAATACCTTACAGATAATTTTTAATGTCATGTTAAAATTGCCACTTTTTGGAGGTCAGCAAAAACTGTCTTAGTGTGTCGCTTTAAATGCAAATGAGCTGCTTTGCCCGGCCTGAGAGGGCAGAGCTTCAAGAGCTCATTTTCCAGAGTCAGGACGCATGTCAGAAACTGCAAATATACTGTATGCTGCATGGAGATAGAACAGGTTTAGTGTTGTTTAGTTTAAGTACGGTTATAATATGTTGTACTAAATAATGGATAAAAGCAAGATGGCAAGCCTGTTGTACCGGGCCCGTCCAAGTGATGGCCAAAACTTTACTTTACAAAACTTTATTGTACTTCCCACAAAAGATGGAAAACTGTCTGTTTTCGCCAGAAAATCACTGTAAGAATACAGTGCAAGAAGTGCATTAGAGTCTTATCTATGAACGTTTTCTCTCCCTTGCATTTTAATCAACATACACAGCAACATTTCACTTAATAATTTTTACAATTACGTTAACAGTAAACAAATATATATACAGGTTTTATGTCTTTTCGGTGGAGTGCTTAATAACCTGTTAACCTTTTATATCCGTAAATCAACTCTGATGAACTATAATAAATTGTACACACTCACCTTCATTACTCCCGTATCCAGTATCGCTCTGGAGACTGTAAGCTGGATCACGAACAGTTGGTGTATGGCAAGCCATTTTGACTTTTATTCATTTTCAGGATATGAACTTGTGATATCAACAATTAGATTTCCACTAGTAACGAAGTTAATTCTTAAAATCATCAATTCAATTTCCACTAGTATAAACTATAATTCTTGATATCAAGAATTGTATTTTTACTGGTGAAATCTCACCTTAGGCTGCCATTCAAATTCAACTGTTGATATCAAGAATCAATTTCTTACTAGTTGAAATTCCAGTTTCACACATCAGGAATACAATTCTTTCAAGAAAAATGCAAATTTCTGATATAAGTTTGTGAAATTCTCTGTGCGCCCAAGCACTGCAGGAGTTTTTTTTCTTCTTCTCCATAAATAAATCTTATACTAGAGCAGGGGTGTCAACTCATTTTAGGTTGAGGGCCGAATGGGGAAAACTTTAACCATGTGCGGGCCGAATTACCTTGTATTGTGTTGTTACCTTGTTTGTACCATACAAACTACAAATGAATTAATTGGTTAATTGAGCTGAAAAAAACCATGCTGCTCTTTGAAAAAGGCCTTTTTACAATGAAAAGACTTTATAAAATAATGTTTATTTAATTTTTAATTAGGGATGCCCCGATTATGATTTTTCATGGAGGATTTCAATTTTCCGCAAGCCAATTTCGATGCCCAGATGCAATTTTTAAAAAAAATGTATTTGTTGTTTATTTGCTCTATAACAGGCCTTAAACAAAATATATCTGTAGCCAGCCATTTGAAATTAGAGGCAACCACTGACTACATTTTGTTTGTGATACTACACACATCTATCATGAGCAGTTATTTTTTATTTAAATTAGATTGTATAATTTCAAGATTTAAAGCAAAAACAATGGTCTGACTTTTGTTTTGTGATATTATTCTGAAAACGTTGCAGACAGACAGCGACTCGAGGCGAAGGCACTCTCAGAAATTGCTCAGAGAACTGAAAGTGTTCTTCACAAATGACAGTTTGTGCTTGTTTTCCACCGTCATTTCATATTATGTATTTAAATTTACAGTAACGTCCCAAACTACATTGAAATCTTGAGTATCATTCTGTATGGAGTTTACACGCTAGTAGAATGTTGAGAATAAACATTGAATATCGAAATCACGAGCAGCTATTTAAACTAACATTAAAGCTATTAACTAGAACTAGAATGTACATTTCCTGAAGAAAATGTGAATGGTGCTTGCGGCGGCAAAATTCGGCACTCGGTTGCTAGGGTGTTTCTAGGCAGTTTCTAATTAATGTGTTTTGGGTGGTTGCTAGGGCGTTCTGGGTGGTTGCTAGGCAGTTGCCATGGTTACCTGGGTGGTCGCTAGGGTGTTGCTAAGTGGTTGGTAGTTATCACAGATAGTTTTTATGGAGTTATCACAGAGTTCTTAGCATGTTCTCAGCCCACTTTAGCACTTAGCTATTGAGTATTAGCATGTGGCTATTCACTGCTAGCATGTGTAGCATGTTGGAAGTCCAGTTTGCTAGCATGAGACAAAAGACCCAACAACCATTTTCTGATGCAGAGATATAGGTCTTGCTAAACAGTTGCTAGGGTACTTTGTTTGGTTGCTAGGGAGTGGCTTAGAATGTTGAGAATAAACATTGAATATCGAAATCACGAGCAGCTATTTAAACTAACATTAAAGCTATTAACTAGAACTAGAATGTACATTTCCTGAAGAAAATGAGAATGGTGCTTGCGGTGGCAAAATTCGGCACTCGGTTGCTAGGGTGTTTCTAGGCAGTTTCTAATTAATGTGTTTTGGGTGGTTGCTAGGCGGTTGCTAGGGTGTTCTGGGTGGTTGCTAGGCAGTTGCCATGGTTACCTGGGTGGTCGCTAGGGTGTTGCTAAGTGTTTGGTAGTTATCACAGTGTTCTTAGCATGTTCTCAGCCCACTTTAGCACTTAGCTATTGAGTATTAGCATGTCGCTATTCACTGCTAGCATGTGTAGCATGTTGGAAGTCCAGTTTGCTAGCATGAGACAAAAGACCCAACAACCATTTTCTGATGCAGAGATATAGGTCTTGCTAAACAGTTGCTAGGGTACTTTGTTTGGTTGCTAGGGAGTGGCTTAGAATGTTGAGAATAAACATTGAATATCGAAATCACGAGCAGCTATTTAAACTAACATTAAAGCTATTAACTAGAACTAGAATGTACATTTCCTGAAGAAAATGTGAATGGTGCTTGCGGTGGCAAAATTCGGCACTCGGTTGCTAGGGTGTTTCTAGGCAGTTTCTAATTAATGTGTTTTGGGTGGTTGCTAGGGCGTTCTGGGTGGTTGCTAGGCAGTTGCACAGGCCCTTCTCTTTTAAGTATTTTTAGATCTTTAAAGGCGCTATATAAAAATAAAGTAAATTATTATATTGCAAAATAAGATGGATAAAAAGTTAATATTTCTGACAGCTGTATAAATACAGGAAAAACATCAAACAAATTCACTTAATCCTGTGGAAAGTGTTTAACAAAAGGGGTATAGGGATAATTATTTGTTGAAAGGCATAGAGAGAACCTCACTGAGCATGTGCTGAATGAAAGGTGTAACTTTGAGCCTCTTCCAGAAATGCAGCTCTTGTTCTGTTGTTGTAGCCCCTCAGTACTGCAGAATGCTCCAGACTGAAGGAGGAACAGACATACTGAGAGTCCTGAGCACCCATCCAGACACCCAGAGCGACGTGAAGAGTCTCGTAGAAAACATCCTAAGATCTTGGAGTGCCAGGGTCATCATCCCGCCAGTCCAGGTTTAAAACGTTTTTGTTAATGTTGTCATTACTTGTGATAATGAATCATTTGTGGAATAACTCTTTAACCAGAGTGTTTTAAATTCTGAAAACATTTAATGTTCCTCTTGTTTTGGTCTGTCCACTTGTTCTAGTGGAGGATTTTCAGTGACGCCACCAAAAAACAATGGACTTGACATGGGATTTAAAAAGGCATGTGTGTGCCTTTATGTATCCTGTTAAAAAGACATACAAACGAGATTCAACAGAAGAGCACAAACACCTATCTGGTTATTCATCAAGATTAAATTTATAATATATATTTTTGCCTAAACTAAGAGAGAACAGGGTATTCTTTATCGTTTATTAAAGTGTATAATTGATGAACATGTGGATTTGTTTTCAACTAGATTTCACAAATGTTCCTGCTGTTGATCACACAGTCCCACCCCAAACTCACACCACTGGTGGAGCCAATCTTGCCGTGTAGAGTTGGCCAGGATGCTCAAGCAAGCAGAGCATTTGAAAAGCACTACATGTAGTCGATACATACTGTAAGTTTAAGCTTCTTCAATTTCTGGATGAAAAACTACACTATCCATTATCTTAGAAAAGAGGTGACACGGGTGCCTCGTCGGCCACTAACTAGGACGTCCGCTATATTAGAATGGTCAATGTTGGTTAGTGAGCACTTGAGAGCAAGTTGAATGTGTCTGCAACCATATTTACATGTATGAATATCTATACCTGCTGTAGACTTGAGCAAATATTAGGATTTAGTTTATCGTTAGATAATTCTCCATATGCTAAAAAATGTTGGTTAAAGCTCTTATAAATATTACTGATAATCAGAAAACCTTAAAGCCAAATTATTTAAACTGATAATTAACATTCTCTCCTGAGAACAGTTATATTTTCTCTGGACTGTAAATATCAGTGGCGATTTTTACAACTAAAGGCAGCGCAATGTTGTGGCATGTTTTTACTCCAAGTGATGACAGCATCTGAAATGTTGAGTGTGGACATGTTGACATCTCTGGAGCTATCGAATGAGGTGGAGTAAATTGGCCTTTGGCGAAAACTAATTGAGGAACCTTGGCCTAGGCTATATGATTGTAGGCAGATATGATATTCATCGCCGCAGATGAGTATATGGCATCTCTTAATTAAGCCAACGTGCAAACTCCTGCAAATGAAACTAAAAGTTGCTGCACGTCTTGTCTTCAACGAGCCTAAGAGAGCCCACGTCACGCCCCTCTTCATCTCTCTGCACTGGCTACCCCTCGCTGCTCGCATCAAGTTCAAGGCGCTGATGCTTGCTTACAGATCCACCACAGGCTCTGCACCTTCCTACCTCCACACACTGCTACAACGCTACGTCCCCACCAGAAGCCTGCGATCACTAAAGGAACGAAGGCTTGTGGCACAAAATCACTCTCCAGAACATTCTCCTTCACTGCTCCCTGCTGGTGGAATGATCTCCCTACCTTCATCAGGAACGCAGAATCCCTGGCAATATTCAAGAGACAGCTGAAAACTCATCTCTTCCGTGAACACTTGATCCCTTCCTACTCTAGCTTATGGTACTGAGCAATGTATGAAACTTGTATTGTGAGCACTTCCTGTATCTATTTGCCTATTCATGAAGAATCGCTTGTTTGTGTTCCTCATTTATAAGTTGCTTAATTTTTTGGGGGGTTGTTTTTTTTTTTGCACAAGGAGCAAGAAAATAAATCTGAACAGAAGGCCTAACTTGATAATTTAAAGAAAAAGGCACAAAGTGTTGTAGCAAATAACTAGGATAATTAAAATGAAAACATTTAAATAAAAATTGAAGCCAATGAATGTCTTCTTACATGCCGAGATTACTATTGGAGTACAATGATTATATATAAGGAGATTATTATAAATAAGTGTATATATTGGGCCATATGATTGCTAGCCACTTGAACATATCTGAGATCATTACTAGTTACTTGAAAAAGTAATCTGATTACGTAACTCAAGTAACTTGTAAAGTAACATATTACTTTTTCAGTTTACAACAAAATATTGGTTACTTTTTCAAAAAAGTCGTGAGAGTATCAATCGCAATCTTGTTATTATTCCAATCTTTTCGCAAACAACTAAGCCTACTTTATAGATCCACTTGCTGCTCATTGACTAAACATCAGTGGGTGGGGACAACGATGCAATGATGTTAAAGTAGACTGTTGTCTTGCTCCAGAGGCAGTCGTATGCAAATGATTGTGTCCTTGTGGTCCAAACTAAGCTTTTTTTTTTTAAAGATTGATAATATAAATGCTTTTTTATTGATGATGAGGACGTTTTAAGTTTTGGAACTTGCACGATGTAATAATGATACAAGATCTCTTATATGCAAAAACCTAGGAAAATTTGATTTCTCATGTAACGACCCTTTAAATTCTCTTTTGCCTCATCTAGTGCTGGCTGGAATGGTTTAAAATCTATTGAATGTGTAAATTAGCAAGACAAAGCAGGTACAAAATATAAACTAATAATAAGTGTGTAACTGGTCAAGTGTTCTTGAACTGAAGTCCATTGGAGGCAAGTTTGCAAAAGAAACCAAGTGCTGTTTATTTAAAACAAACATGAATCCACATGTAATATATATATTTACATTTAGTCATTTATTTTAGCAGACGCTTTTATCCAAAGCGACATCACATGATATGGCTTGGTTACAAAGAACATGAACAAACTCTCCACCGTGGTAACATTGACATACATTCACAATACTTGACAACGAACAAGGAAAACATGGGCTTAAATGCACAAAGACTTATGACATAAGACACATATGAAAGCAATGATGAAACCAATGAACGTCTAGGTGTGGTCGACATTGGCTGCAGCTGGATGCAACAGATCTATGGCAAGCCGTTTTAGCTTTAAATACTTTCCGTACTAGTCATAAATCAGTTTTGACTATCATAATTCCATTTCCAGAAATCTCTTCTGCAATTTTGACTCGTCGTAATTGCAATTGAAGATATCTACAATGTCATTTTGACTAGTCATAATATACATTACAGATATCTACAATGCTTTTATGACTAGTCAAATTCTTCCATTGACTTCAATTGGAAAATATTTTCAGATATCTACAAATGAGTTTTGACTAGTAGAAATTGTAATTAAAGATATCTCCAATTTGATTATGACTAGACAAAACTTAGTTATAGATATCTCAAATTATAATTTGTACTAGTGGCAATTAAATTCGAGATATCTTCAATTGAATTGCCACTAGTGCAAATCATAATTAGAGAAATCTCTAACTGGGTTTTGTTTAGTCATAATCAAATTGGAGAATTTCAGAGTAGATATCTTGAATGAACATTCTGACTAGTCAAAATTATTTTATAGATATCTTAATTGTGTTCTCAAACCACGCCTCTGCTAAGCTCCGCCTTTTCTAACCATATTGTCTGCACGCCAAAAAATCTCAACGGCCTGATCTGGTTTTCAGGTAATGAAATTACTGTAAAAGTAACTGTGTATGTTATTAACACTGGAATAGTAACTGCATTATTTGCAAATCACGGGCTTGTTTTGCGTTGTCAACCGTTTTCCAAGGTAATATAGTTGTGGAGAGAGCGCCTCTGGGTGGTGCGGAGGAAATGTAAGTTTCACGTCACACACGACGGATTCGACTAGGAGCAATTACAATTCAGATATCTTCAAATATAATTGTGACTAGTCGAAACTGAATTGCAGAAATCTCTAATGACCTTTGTGGATAAATGACGCGTCTTTTAAAGATATCTATGACAGATATCTTAAATTGAGTTTTGACTAGTCAAATATATATTACAGATATCCCAAATCGGATTTCTTCCTAGTGCTATTATAATTGTAGATATCTCTAATTGTCATTCTGACTAGTCGAATTATAATTATCACTCGTCAAAATACAATTGTTACTATCTTTAAATATATTTATAGATAGTCAGAACAAAGTTTAAAAGCTAAAACGGCTTGCCATACATGTGATTGTAAGATGGCTGCAGCGCTGATCAAAATCAGACACATTTTTCAACCTGAATTTTTTTGTTCTTTTTGCCCGATTTGTGTTATGTTTATGTTTTGTTGTTTGTTTAATTTATATATTAAAGTTGAATGTTTGCCGGTTCTTTCCTCCACCTCCTCCCTGTACTTACGAACTTTGTTAGAACGCTGAAAAGGCCTCATTATGCTCATAATTGTGTTCTTATAAACTAGTCTAACTCAAACGTTCTGGGAGTCGTCTGAAGCTTAGTGATGGTGACATGACCGTGGTGTATTTCGTTTGTAGCTTACCTTTAGCATTTTACTTCTGGCGAATGCATCATGAACCTTTGTTGATCATAGAGCTTGTTTTTTGTGATGATCCAAAAGCCTATGGAAAAATCCTTTTGGGTTTTTGTCGAGAGAACCAGTGTGACGCTAACTGCTGGTTGGCCTACAAAGTGACGTCATACCTGCACCACTCTAAGTCGACGTCCCTACAATGTAAACCAGGGGTCTTCAACGTTTTTCAGGGCAAGGACCCCTTAGATGAGCAAGACACGGAGCAGGGATCCCCCCACACACAAAATGTGTCAAACAGCCTCTGATGTTAATAGAAATCAATCATATTACGACAGTAATACTATGTTGAGACAATATAGATTAGAACTATGTTGTTGTACATTGTCTGTAGGCTATATTTTCATTGTTAAAGAGATTTATGCATCATAACAAACATGTAACAATTAAAATCACAATTTATTAAGTTCACAGCTGTCTTAATCCCAATTATTTTAATAGATTTGCAGTTTCATACATTTAAATTTTATTGTCAGGTGGACAATTATACATTTCTCTGAACTTTTGAAACCCGAAAAACTCCAAGCCGATGGTCGACCGACTAAGTTTTCTCAGTGTGTTCCACACCGTCGGCTGAAGTTGGTCCTCATCGGCTCTTTTTCGGCCGATTCAACATGTTGAATAATTTCACGTCTTACCTGAGCACTCGAATATTTTCATAATAACACGAGCGAAGTGGAATAAAGAACGTGATCAGCATGACTGATATTCAAAACGGTAAGCAAGCGCTGCTTTGTTTATGGTTTGTATACTTGCAGTCTTGGTTTGCCTTTCCCTTTTTGAATGACGAATATAGACTAATATATCTGCTTAAACAGACAGTTATCTCATTTATATGCAGGCACAGAGCGCACGCTAGTTGACAGTCGACTTAAATTCTTTCGATGTGTTCAAGCACATATTTTTCCGCCGACATGAGCAACAACACCGTCGGCTTCCGTTGCCGCTTGTACGTCGGGTTGGTGTGTCCCGGCCTTTAAGTTTAAACAGAACTTCACATTTTAATTTTACTGTCAGGTGGACGATTATACATTTACTTGAACTTTAAGCTGCAGATGTTACAAATGATCCATTCTGGAGAGCTAAATTGTATATAAATTATTAGCCAGTAGCTGATAATTATAGCGCTCATAGTCTGCGTTGACGGAATCATGAGATCACGTGACTGCACGTGGACGGAAGGGTTTTATTAAAGCTGTTAATGTAATACTATTTGTATAATCAAATATATGCTATTTAAATTTGACTTTGTGATGTGTTTACACGTTTTGTTTTTTTTAATAATTTGTTATCAAACATTAATTGACGGACCCCCTGCAATACTGCCGCGCACCCCCGGTTGAAGACTCATGATGTAAACACTATTGCGTTCTTCTTCTACAAGGGGGTTTGGCGTCACGGCATTTGTTTCCAGGCGGACCGTTAAAGTCAAGTCATCTTTATTTATATAGCGCTTTTTACAATGCAAATTGTAGCAAAGCAGCTTTACATTAATAAGAAAATGGTGTCATTGTGCAGCTTATTCTATATATTATTGATTCATTCCGTTGCAAATATCAATAGTTATTAGTCTAGTTAATTTAGGTATATCAGCACTGCAGAAAACAGTGACGTAATCGTCCGGCTCAGCTCAGTTTGTATACAACGGCGCCAATGCAGGCATATCAAAAACACTGCTGAATATCAAGCAAGTGTCCCCAACTTAAGCAAGCCAAAGGCAACAGCGGCAAGGAACCAAAACTCCAACAAATGGAGAAAAAAACCTCGGGAGAAACCAGGCTTAGTCGGGGGGCCAGTTCTCCTCTGGCCAACAGTGAACACTTGTCCGATACCCAGGCAGAGTTACGGGTCATTAAACCGATTTGGAATCGCAACAGTCATAATATTTAATCTAGTTCCATCTAGTTTAAGATCTTTTTGATCACGCCGGTATGGGACGGTTTGTTGGGATATGTGCCACTGGCTGATGAGTCGGTGAGGTCTTAATAAAGGATGAGCTAGTTAACACAGTCTCCGCCGACACCACAGGGCCACATCGCTGCCGCACACAGGCACAGGTTCCCCGTCCGACCCGGACACGGCCCAGATCCAGCCAATCACGTTAATTGGTAAACCTCGGGATAAGCAGAGAGACAAAAAATTAGCGTAGACGCCATTCTTCTTCTGATGTACCGAGTACATCTGGTGTTATAGGAAGTGTTCCCGGTTCCGGCTGACCTGATCTATGCAGCCTAACAATCCTTTAACGGATATGAAGACAAAAGTTTATAGTGCGTCATGTGTATGCCAGGTTGAATAGATGCGTTTTTAGTCTAGATTTAAACTGGCAGAGTGTGTCTGCTTCCCGAACAATGCTAGGAAGATTGTTCCAGAGTTTAGGTGCCAAATAGGAAAAGGATCTACCGCCTGCGGTTGATTTTGATATTCTAGGGATTAACAACTGGCCAGAATTCTGAGATCGTAATAGACGCGAAGGACTATAATGCATTAAGAGCTCACTCAGGTACTGAGGAGCTAAGCCATTTAGTGCTTTGTAAGTAATTAGCAAGATTTTAAAATCTATACGATGTTTAATAGGGAGCCAGTGCAGTTTTGACAGAACCGGGCTAATATGTTCATATTTCCTGGTTCTAGTAAGGACTCTAGCTGCTGCGTTTTGGACCAGCTGTAATTTGTTTATCACGCGAGCAGGGCAACCACCCAATAGAGCGTTACAGTAATCTAGTCTCGAGGTCATAAACGCATGAACTAGCTGTTCCGCATTTGTCATTGAGAGCATATGTCGCAATTTAGATATATTTTTAAGATGGAAGAATGCGGTTTTACATATGCTAGAAATGTGGCTTTCAAATGAAAGATTGGTATCAAAGAGCACACCCAGGTTCCTAACTGACGAAGACGACTTAACAGAGCAGCCATCAAGTGTTAGACAGTATTCTAGGTTTTTATGTGCTGAAGTTTTTGGTCCAATAATTAGAATCTCTGTTTTTTCTGAATTTAGTAGTAGGAAATTACTAGTCATCCAATTTTTTATATCAGCTACGCATTCTGTTAATTTTGAGAATTGGTAGGTTTCATCAGGGCGCGAGGAAATATAGAGCTGAGTATCATCAGCGTAACAGTGAAAGCTAATGCCATGCTTCCTAATGACATCTCCCAAGGGTAGCATGTACAGAGTGAAAAGCAACGGTCCTAGAACTGAGCCTTGTGGTACTCCATATTTAACTTGTGATCGAAATGACATCTTATCGTTTACTACTACAAACTGATAACGGTCAGATAAGTATGATTTGAACCATGCCAATGCAATTCCACTAATTCCAGCATAATTTTCTAGTCTATTCAAAAGAATATTGTGGTCAATAGTGTCAAAAGCAGCACTGAGGTCTAGTAACACTAATAGAGAGATACAACCATGATCTAATGATAAGAGCAAATCATTTGTAACTCTAATGAGAGCAGTCTCAGTACTATGGTACGGTCTAAATCCTGACTGGAAATCCTCACAGATACCATTTCTTTCCAAGTAGGAACTAAGCTGAGATGATACTGCCTTTTCTAGTATTTTTGACAGAAAAGGTAGATTGGAAATCGGTCTGTAATTGACTAATTCACCAGGATCAA
Organism: Opsariichthys bidens; assembly: GCA_037194245.1. Taxonomy (NCBI): domain Eukaryota; kingdom Metazoa; phylum Chordata; class Actinopteri; order Cypriniformes; family Xenocyprididae; genus Opsariichthys; species Opsariichthys bidens. The sequence goes on from CM074303.1 coordinate 3,422,374, forward strand.
GTTGTGGTTTTTTAATAAGAGGTTTGATAATAGCCTGCTTAAAATTTTTCGGTACGTAACCTAGTGATAAAGATGAATTAATGATCTTAAGAAGAGGATCTATGACCTCTGGAAGCATCTCTTTCAATAGCTTAGTCGGTATAGGGTCTAACATACATGTTGTAGATTTTGATGATTTAACAAGTTTAGACAATTCTTCCTTTCCTATAGCAGCGAATGAATGGAATTTTTCCTCAGGGATAGGGACGTTAAAGAACGTGACGCAGACATCTCCCGGACATCCTGTAGATTTCAACCAACCGGATGACGACTTCAAAAATCCTGAAGCGTTTCCAGTTAAGTGTGCCATATGCATCAGATGTTCAGCCAACAATCATTGGGCGTGACGTCGGAGGCTGAGACTTGATCGAGTCCATCAACAGTCCTATGCCTCTTTGTGGGTTTGACATTTTATTCGGTTAACGTAAGGTAGTTTGAATTTATATGCTGTTGAATGTTTGATGATCATGTTGGCTTAATTCCACTCTTTCTAGTTTATGCAGATCTTCTTCACTTGTTTCTGGATCCAGAGATGCAGCACTCAGGTGATGGATGACAAATCATAAAATAATAATAATAATTTGTTATATAGTGCTTTTCATATGGAAGAGGGAATCTCCTCAACCACCACAGCATCCAACTTGGATGGATCCAACAGCAGCAATATCACACCAGAACGGCCACCACACACCAGCTTAGACAGAGTGATGAAGCCAGTCAGTACATACTGTATATGGTGATGATGATGGACTGAGGCCAATGGGCAAATTTGGCCAGAATGCTGGGGTTACACTACTCTTTTTTTTTTTTTTTTTAAGACCATAGAGAGTCAGGACCTCCGTTTAATGTCTCATCCAAAGGAATTTTCAAACTGCCTTGAGAGAAGTCCTGCTCCCAGATTCTATGGATCTGGGATGTTCTACACTCAAAGCAGAATGAGCCACGCTAACTTCCATATTGGTCGTAGACGCATCTCCCCCTGGCGGTTAATGTACGAGACAACCGGTATGTTGTCTGCCTTGATGACCACATGAGCCTTAAATGTCAGGAAATGAGTCAGTCACAAATACCATCTTCATCTCCAGGCAATTTATATGACCTTCCAGAGACCCTGCAGTCTTGGCTTCCTTCAAAAACTGCTCTAAAATGCAGCAACATAACCCACCCATTGAAATGAAGTCAAAAATTGGGCTTGTTACAGGGTTGGGCAGAATCTGCACTTAACCCTTATTAAAGTGTAAGGATGCAAATTGGGACAAATTCCTCAGCTCTTGACCCACCACTGAAGCAGCCTAATATGAAGCAGGCCCAACGGTGAAGCCACTGCCAACAGACCTACAGGTAGTATTGGATGCTAATCATTCGGGCTAGTCACAATATATCACAGGTAAAGAACAGGTACTTCCAAAAGAAGTATAGTATCTTTAGCAGCAGTTATTTTTTTAACAACAATGTACAAGTAGGTGTGCTGGGACTTGTGGTGCATGCTGGGAGTTGGAACCCTGAAGCAGGGGAAAATAACCCAGTCCCACATTTTGATGTAACTCTGGTCCTTTTTGTGTTTTTCTACAGGTAAAAGTCAGTCTAACCAGCTAAACACAGACATCCCAAGCTCCTTGATGCCCGCAAATTAGTTAAAATCTCCCGGAATCTAGAGCGAGCGAATAAGAGCGCGTGCGCGAGACAGAGACTATAGCTGTGTCCGAAACCGCCCACTCGTTCACTAACCCCTATATAGTGCATGGCAGTTGAGCGCACTATATCAGCAAAGAGTGAACGAAAATGAGTGAGCGAATTCGGACGCTGACGTTAATAGCATGCGCCAGACAATTTCGTCATGAACATTTCCTATACCCGTCTGTAATATGTCCTGTTTAGCTTCATGAAGTGTATATTACTGTTTATTTGTCATGTTTATTGAGAATAAAGAGAGAATATAAACACCTGTGTCATGCTATTCAGTACATTTATATTTAAAAATAACAGAGCAAAAACACTACACTGTCACATTTGTTTATAAAAAATATAATAGTAAAGAAATACAATATAAACAACAGTATACAATGTACAACAGTTCACTAACATATGAGAAAAATCGACCAAATGATCATATGATAATAAGTATATATAGTATGATATAAACCTGTATCATTTCGCTTCAAAATATCTTTAGAAAGATGTTCTAATCAATAAAAAATTACACTTATCGCTTCCCATATTGCCGTCCGCCATATTTATTTTTCTTTCGCGCTCGATCGTCTTTATCGCGTTGGATTTTGGGTAACGGCGCTTTAACGAGTGTACATCGAATGTACACTCTAAATCAGAGAGCATTGTGGGTAAAAGTAGTGAACAAATGTAGGGAATGAAGTCGTTCACTCAGAATTCGGACAGCACTACAAAATGCCTGACACCCGATATAGTGCACTATATAGTGGATAGGGAGCGCTTTCAGACACAGCTGATGTTTCAAACCGATTAGCGCGCGCACGGCAGAGAGGGAGAGGGAGCGAGAGACCTTGCGCGTGTGTGCTAGTGTGCGAAGCGCATCTAAGACAGAGAGCATCCTGATTGGCCTGTTTCGGCAAATCAACCAATCAATTGTCAGTGTGGGCGGGCTTTTATCTCTTCTCCCGAACCAAATTAATCAGTTTTGTCTATCTAGAAACAGGAGCACCATGGCAGAGAAAAAAAGTATTAGGCACATTTTACGGCAGACTACAGGAAAGTTATGGAGGACCAGGAGTGCCACATAAAAATAAAACGCTGAATCAATTAATTCATTTAATAATTCACACATAAAAATGTAAATAAATAAATCCATTTTAAATAGGCAAATAAATAGACGTATTTAAAGTTGTTTATTTAATTCTCGTTTTTAAACGAAGATTAATAGAACAATAAAAAAATACATTTGTAAATCATTTTAAATCTCTTTTTAAATCGCCTTTTAAATGGCTTTTTAAAAAAAGGATTTGCCAATTGCTTTTCTCTCTCGGTTTGCCAAACGCTTTTCTTTATCCATTTGTCAATCGAGTGCTAAAATGCCATTGGACAGTACACACGTGGGAGCAACCAATCAGCTTTCACCTCCATTTGAAGAGCCGCCCCTCTCTACAAGAGTTCCAGCAACGCGTTCACGCAAAGCATCAGGCGAATCTGAACGTGTTTGGAGAGGTTATAATGGTTGTCGTCGGACTGTCCTCAGCGACACAACAACACATCCTGCCGTCTCTTCTGCCGGTACATCAGCGACTGGTGTTGTTCGAGAACGCTTGGAAGTTCAATCATAGCGTGACGGCTGTGGAGTCGCTGAATGACCTCAAACTGAACTCAAATCCTTCCATTTATTGTACAACCACAATATATTATTGTCTTCCCTCAACTGAAAAACTCTTTTACATATAAAATGATAATCCAGAGGAGAATCAGCTAAAGCTAACAAATCATCTACAATACTTCTAAAAACACATGTAGCATTCTCCTGACATCGCGTTGCTGGAACTCTTGTAGAGAGGGGCGGCTCTTCAAATGGAGGTGAAAGCTGATTGGTTGCTCCCACGTGTGTACTGTCCAATGGCATTTTAGCACTCGATTGACAAATGGATAAAGAAAAGCGTTTGGCAAACCGAGAGAGAAAATCAATTGGCAAATCCTTTTTTTAAAAAGCGTTTTAAAAAACCATTTAAAATGATTTACAAATGTATTTTTTTATTGTTCTATTAATCTACGTTTAAAAACAGGAATTAAATAAACAACTTTAAATACGTCTATTTATTTGCCTATTTAAAAGTGATTTATTTATTTACATTTTAATGTGTGAATTATTAAATGAATTAATTGATTCATCGTTTTATTTTTATGTGGCACTCCTGGTCCTCCATAGCTGTCAAATATAATGACAGTCTTGCTACATGAAAACTCCGTAGACCCGTTTAAAGTTCCAATGGAAAATAAATAAAAGCCCGGAAATGACTTTTTGCAGGTTGGGATGTCTGTAAACAATTGTGGGTTATTTTAAATTTACGTCTCATTGCTGATCTACATTAATAAGCAGCAGCATATGGTTGTCAGTAGTCCCATTACAGCAGTGAAAAAAGCAACTCGTTTCCTCACAAGGTGACAGATGAAATAGTTCATGCTTAATTCTGCTTAGTACCCCTTTGGCAAGCAGAGCGAGGTACGCAGTGTTTATATTTGTTTTGTTTGTTTATGGATTACAGGCATATTTTTTTTCTTTCCCAGTTTCTATGTATCAAATGATCCATGAACATATAAGCATAAAGGGTTATCCACATTGGGGACAGAAACAACACCCTGTCAAATAAAATAAAGACTTCAGGACTGCACAGAAGTCATTATAGCAAGCAGGCCTCAGCTAGCACACAAAACACTAAATCCACAGTTGACTATCCCCACCATGCTGGTGCAGTTTGGCCAAGGTAACAAGCTGGGTGGTTAAAGTGGTCCATTGCTACGGGGGAGCAGGGGTTTAGTGCAGACTCTCTTGATCCCCAACTGTTTACAGACCTCCTCAAACACCTCTTTGTTGCTATGCAGCTCCTCCGGGGCCCCAAATTGGCAGTACATCTTCACCAGCTTCCCATGGGTTATTCCCTCAGATGGGTAATTTGACACCCTTACCTTTAGGATTAGGTAAACCGCGGCCGCCTCTGCCTGACAGCAAATACAAGTGTCATGATTTTGAATCCTTCTCTTGCCGTTTAACTAATAAAGCCATTTTACTCTGCATCTGCAATGATTTAAAAACACACATACGCTGCTTACAGTATTTTATATCTCATTGTACTTGATTGCTGATTTAATGCACCGGAAAAATTAATGGGGAAAAATATATCCGGATCCAACACTGCTGAAAAAACTGGTAGTTACTGTTGAGTTATTGGGGACTTGTATATAACGCTGCTGAAGAAAGCCAAACTTCAAGCCAATCAACAAATGTATATTTAATAAAGGGTTGTAATTCAGAATATGGTACAGGTATAGTTCTTGAATGCATTTTCTACTACTTTTACGGCATACATTGACACTAATAAATTACAGAAGCAACTGATCCTGCAGATATTTGCAGACCTTCTCGTGATAGAAACAATCAGGGAACAGGAGGAGGGGGTGAAAGAGATAGTCTCGACAAACTGGAAGCCTGGACTCAAATATAGTGTCGTCTTCCATTTTATTGTCCCTCCTAAGAATACAGAGTACATCGGCCATCACACTTTGAGGTCTTGCCATTTCACATACATAAGAAGCTGGTTCCAACTTTTCTTTTGCAGCACACCCTGAATTAGACATTTTTCAGAAAATGCAAGCAGTAGTGCCATCATAGTAATAATTAAAATAAAAACACAGCAAAGATCACAGAAGGAATAAAAATAAAACAAATGGTACTGATGCAAAAAGACCACGTGCTTAGTAGCTATATTTCAAACGTCACCATAAATCTAAGTGCAAGATATGTCGACAACCTCAGCTAAAGAAAACTCACTAAAAATTCAATAAAACTTCATGTTAAGATCAGGCCATCCAAGCTCAGGAAAATAACCTTATGGCAGATGAATTCTCTTTCTCTCATACACACGCACAACAAATCACTTACGTATACAGTTCTGAAAGTGGTCCTAAAGAGATGAACTTGTATGATTTAAGGACCAGCCTGGATCTACATTGAGCCCTGGGTGATTTGACAAGATGAGGAAGTAATCTCTCGGAGAAACAAAGACAACTACGCATACTAATATCACAGGTCCAGCAGAGGACGACAAAACACCAAAGCAAGATCAAGACGACGCATTTGCTTCTTGCTACCAGTCAAGAAAAAAAATCCAAATAACAGGAGGGTAGCTTGACCTTAAGAGCAGTCTTTCAAAACGTTTAAAATAGTCAATATACATTAATCATGTATATGTTAATAGTAAAATCATCACTACAAGTCTTGTGTTCTCACTTGGTGGAGAGAAAGAGGAAAAAACAAACAAAAAAAAACGTTCTGCTTTTGGTAGAGCCATTGAGAGAGAGAGAGTGTACTCAATTACACGCAGACACCGCGGTGTCCCGAGGGAAGCTTAAGCGTTCATAACACACTTCAACTTCTATCTTGAAAATGCATACATTCAAGCAGCAATAAAAAAATATTTATGGCGAATGCATAATCTCTGGAAAAAAAGGGAAAAAAAAATACTGTATGAACATCCCTGCTATCATGTCTCTAAATACAAAACCTCTACCCATAATTTGCTTCAGTGTAACAAGAAGTCCTTTTTGTGTTTTTCCGCAGGTAAAAGTCAGTTCTCAGTATATGTATGGATGACAGTCTCGTGTATTTCTATTTTCCGGTTTGTTTTTGTATGGTCGAACGATCCATAAGCATGCAAGCGTCAAAGAGGAGGGGAGCCTGGAGGAAGGTTAGGTGGAGTTGAGGTTTAAGCCAGGGCCGGAAAAGCCTCGGGATCATCCACATTGGGGACAGAGACACCTCCACCCTGTCAAATTCAAAAGCAACAAACTTCAGGAATACACAGAAGCAATAAAAAGCAAAAAGGTCATTTATGAATACGAGTACACTTGCATTGCTCCTCTTCCTGCATGTCATGTATGGGTGCTTTTACATTGGCTGCCGCCTGCGTCCGGTTCCTTCTGCAGCGTTTGTCTGGTTTAATACTCACCTTGATTCTATGGAACCCTGGTGCATGTGTGTTCATCTTACATCATCACAAATGTGCACACCACATGAACGCAGTCAATATTGGTTTTGTTTTTTTATTCATTTGGTGCCATTATGCACAGCGAGACGAACGACACTAGGGTTTAAAGGTCATGCGTCGCATGAAGGGTGGCTTTCTGTTGCTTGCAAACGGAATTTTTAAAGGAGACAGTGGATTGCCCTTCATTTGCCGCCCTGATTGCACTCGCTATGTGCGATTACACTGCGTGCGTACGCTCGCTCGTATCCTGGGTAAATCGTCAACACCGCCATCCCTTACACGTGTTACACTGAACTAAATACTAGGGCTGCGACTAACGATTATTTCGATAATCGATTAGTTGGCCGATTCTTTTTTCGATTAATCGGATAAAAAAAAAATCCTAATTTTCTTTTTTATTATTATTTTATTGACAAAAAACACATTATTGCACATCCTGCCCAATGTTCTTCAAACAAATGTGCCAAATGAATGCTATGAACACATACGGCGCTTAATGTCTTAAGACTACCCGTCACAGAAAAGAGAGCACAAATATTTCAGGGATCTGACAAAAAGTCATTATTGACACAATGTCCAAAAAAACTTTATATTTTGTTTGTCCTCCTTTGGCTTTGATAACAGCTTGCATTCTTGCTGCCATTGTTTTCATGTAATTTTCCTCCGTCTCTGATATTGACTGTAATTGGGCAAGTCTTTCTTGTAAGACAGTAAATTTGAAAATTCATGATGACAATATTTAGATTTTAGCATTAGAAATACTACTGTGACTAAACAGCTTACACATACCGGTGTATTAACCATTACAGAAAAATAAACATGATTTTGGTAACCAGCAGTACCGTTAGTTTAGGTGCCGGTGGTCTAATAAATTTAAGCACTGTATATAGAGAACATAGTTTAAATCTCTACATTAAAAAAATATAAGATAATAAAAAAAAATTAAAAACACAAACTCAGTGTTAACCAACAGTCAAGAGAAATGATCTGCAGGAACACACACAGAACCTCTTCCTGTCATTTCTTTATCCTGTAAATAATAGAAACGTCTTACATTTATTCAGTTACATGCTGTTATCCCTTTACAGTTACTCCCATGAATTCCTGAATGACATCTGTTGTTGACGGTTCAGTTTAGGTTTAAAAATCAGTATATTTCAGCAAAATGAATATTTTGTACTGAGATAAGGATATAGCCGTAGAATGAACGTTTTGCGCTGAGGACGCGCGCGCATCTGTCAAGCGCCTGACAGGGAGCCATGCTAAACACGGAGCTAATGCATTAGCTTGAAGCTTCAAATAAAGAGTTCTCATGTTTTGGGCAGTTCGGATCACGCACCTTTCCCGCAGCAGCTCACTCTGTTTCCTCCACTGTTTTTAAATGCATTTTGTCCATAGAAATGCGTTATTCAGTGCTGTAATTTGACAAGACCGGCGAACGTTTTGCGTGCACGTGGGCAGACCCGACTAATCGATAATGACAATCGTTGTCGATGATTTTCATTATTAATTATTATCGATTAATTGTTGCAGCCCCACTAAATTCATCCGCAGGCTATTTTTCTTTGAACAAATCTGTGTTGCTTTCACATGAATCGCACCACAGTTCGAGTACAACTGAACTCAGACTACCTCCTTCAGGTAGTCTCAGGGTTAGTAACGCAGAAATTCATGCGAACCGTCCCTCGTTTTGAACTAAACTGCCAGTGTGAAAGCACCCTAAATCAAACACCAACTAAATTAGTGGAAAATTATCTGGAAAGTATAAAACAATGGATGTTTCTACATACTTCCTACAACTTTCCGAAGTCTGTGATGTCACAGGTTAAGCTGTATCCGTGTGTGTGTGTGCTTTTTTTATATGTAGCACTTTGATGTGGTTGCAAGACTGTTGTATGAATGTTGTATGATGGCATTGTTTAGGCAAAATGCTCATTTCCATTGTTAAATGGTCAGTTTTTATTATTAAATACAATTTTATGGCCAGTAAGTAATATTTTTGATCTTTAAGGGTTAGTTCACCCCAAAATTACAATTGACATCAACTAATAACCCTCATGTCATTCCAAACTCGGAAGACTTTTGTTCATTTTCAGCATACAAATGATGATCTTTTTGATGACAGAATACTGTCAGATTTCCTTCCATAGACTGCCATCACAATTATCTTTTTCTCACATATAAACATTGAGCATAAGCAGAAGCTCATCACCTAAAATGAAGCTCAAGAACAAACCTCTTCCGGAAGCTCAAATGCTGGGTAACGCACAAGAATGAACCTTATTAGCTACGTAGCTGCCTGAAGAAGTTTGTTCTTGTGTGTCATTCATGTTAAGCTGAGCTTTGGTTTATGATCCACAAGATGCAGTCGCTTCAGAAAATTTGGACTAAACCGCTCTATTTCAGGTGGATTAGTTTTCCGATCTCTTTATGAAGTGTCAAAGTTTCAGTTGCGAAGGCTGCTGCACGTCTTGTCTTCAACGAGCCCAAGTCAGGCCCCTCTTCATCTCTCTGCGCTGCTCGCATCAAGTTCAAGGCGCTGATGCTTGCTTACAGATCCACCACCGGCTCTGCACCCTCCTACCTCCACACACTGCTACAACGCTACATCCCCACCAGAAGCCTGCGATCACTAAAGGAACTAAGGCTTGTGGCACAAAATCACTCTCCAGAACATTCTCCCTCACTGCTCCCTGCTGGTGGAATGATCTCCCTACCTTCATCAGGAACGCAGAATCCCTGGCAATATTCAAGAGACGGCTGAAAACTCGTCTCTTCCGTGAACACTTGATCCCCTCATTAAAAAAACCCTTTCCCTCCCTTTTTCCCTTCCTACTCTAGCTTATGGTACTGAGCAATGTATGAAACTTGTATTGTGAGCACTTCCTGTGTTATTTGCCAATTCATGAAGAATCGCTTGTTTGTTTTCCTCACTTGTAAGTCGCTTTGGATAAAAGTGTCTGCTAAATGACTAAATGTAAATGAAGGCAGTATGTAAGAAAAATTTGACAGCATTCCATCATCAAAAAAAAATCTTCATTTCCCAAGAATAAAAGTCTTACAGGTTTGGAACGACATGAGGGTAAGTAATTAATTACAAAATTCTCATTTTGGGTTGAACTAACCCTTTAATTCACAATTCAGCTAATATTTGCAGGTTTGACAGCAAGTAATTTGCAATCATCCAACACAAATCACGAAAAAGTTCAAGTGCAAATAAAAACCCAATATGAAAATCAAGAGTGTAGTTTTTTTAAAACTTTCCACTTAACTATGCCAGTCTTGCACTACTTTACACCCAACTAACAGCTCCAACAAAAAAAACCTCAAATGAATATTACTGAATTTTATAATAATAATAATAAATAATAGCTTATTGTAGCTCTTTGTTGGGGTATAAGTGAATTGTGTCATCCAATTAAAATATTGATATAATGCATAGTGATATCAGTATCGTTATCAGGCAGACTAGAGTTTTATTTTACATAAACAGTACCTGCTACAAATTTGCAAACAAAAATAGGAGTAAATGTCTCGGTTATTTACCTTCTCAGATCTGCCTCCGCCTCGGCTTGGCCGTCCACCGCCGCCTCCACCGCCACCACCACCTCCGCCGCCGCCGCCTCCACCACCGCCGCCGCCGCCGCCACCACGACCGCCACGGCCTCCACGAGAACCTCCACGACCACGTCCTGGTCGACCCAAATCTCCGAAGTTTATCTCCAACTGGGAGGTGATGTCATTGGCTGGCTTACGGAAGTGGTGATCTCCACCTTCTTCAGCCTTTAAGAAATAATATTACAGGATCAGCCTCAGGAAATAAATCTATCATACCCAATTTCACATAATGAGATTAGCCAAGAAATTATGATCACAGAGCTGACTCCTCGATTCCAATTTGTAGGCAAACTAAATTAAGCGGGAGCGGTTGGAGTGGAAAATCGCAAAGCGGAGAAACAAACAAAATTTGACAAAAGACCTTGTGGAATGAGTCAGGATCAACATCTCCAGCTTCAATCACAGCTCCAGCATGCCGCTGCAACAACACAAAAGCAGAGATTAGTCTTGAAACCGTAAAAATACTGGAATTTACAAGACTGGAAAAATGTGCAAATTTAACCTACCGTGCCAACTTCCTCACTCTTTGACTTGTGCAGTACATAGCCCTTCTTCCACTGACTGTCGTTACCTTCGTTGGGTTTGCGGATGTTGAATTCAACTTTGGACCGTTCTTTGTCTTGCATGGCCTTCCATTCATCCAGTGTCATTTCCTTAGGACCTTCATCCTTCACCTCCTCTACTTCATTCTCCCTACACATACAAAAACATCCATTTAACAGGCTCTTTTGTAAATCTAGCATTTTCATTTCTTCACATCAACCGTTACTGTGAATAGAATCGCACTTGACACTCACTTGTTTTCGGAGTCGACGGGGCGTGCTCTTCCCCTTCAGGGACAGGCTCAGGGGCTGCGGACTGATCAAGCTCACTGTCGAAACAGACACTGTTATTAGATCTGGGGAACCCTTGAAATTATCACTAAACATTTAGTTCATCTTTCATAAACGTACCACAAATTTGGCAGTGTTAATTTGACTCTTTGAATCTAGGGCTGCCCTCAACTATACATTTTTCTGGTCGACTAGGAGTCAATCATTTTAAGCGATTAGTCAACTAATCACACGTTTATTAATTACCATTTAAGTCATAGTTAAGAGCCTTTAATGCCTACACACCCTAATCAACATTCAACCACACACATAAAGCTTGCCACGGCGCACCGGCCGAGAAGTAATTATTATTAATGTGTTGGGGGGGGGAAAAGAAACTGCTTTAATATTTTAAAAATGAATTGATAAACTAGCGTTTTCTGTATTTTCGGCTGCAGTGATGAAGTTGACAATGCTGACTCGTCATCTACATAACCTGAGAATATTTGTTTATCATTTGAATTGGTTCATTTAAAAGTAGACATTACACTTTCTATAGATATAGTATCATGTCTGTGTGGCAAGTTTACTTGGAATTTTATTTATTTATTTTTTTTACACACACTCAAGTTCAAAGAGACGTTAGGAGGCGCACCCTGTTTGCTTTCATTATTTTACAAAAGCACATCATTTGTTGTTATTGTGAGGGTACGCAAATAAAAGCAGTCTCTTCGCAGATTAAAGAGACGTGTTACTCTTATCTGTATGACCAAAAATGGCAGAAAAATTTTAAGTGCAAGTGATCACACTGGCGCCTCCATGTTAGCAGTCATGCAGTAAGAGCGCCGATATTCAGCTTTCATACTCTCTGCACAAACACTTTAATAGTCCACATTTAACCATGTAAAGTTGCTACTACTAACATGTTTCAGATGATAAGACATTTTTGAGATTAATGAATGATATTCAAGCGTTTGGCCGGCTAAGTACTGCAAGTGCTGTTTTGGGCGTTACTTGTGTCTAGAGCACAAGCGGGACAAGTTATTAGGTACTTGGGCTTGAATTTAAAAAAATTAATTGCTAATTACAGGGTTTGTACACATTTTTAAATCAATAAATTTTCATGACATTTCCATGACTTTTGAGGCAAATATTCATGACCTAACGTTCCATAAAACATAGGAATATAAATCTATGTTCAAATTTCAATTCACAGCATCTCTCAACTAATTAGTGACAAGCTATGCAGTTCAATACAACCCTTGATTCACAGGAGCATCTTTTTTTACCTTCACAAGTGCAATTTTTATGATTACCTGTGTTGACTTTTACAAAAAAATTCTTAACCCTTTATCTAAGGGTATTTTCAGAGTTCTTTTTTCTGAGTAACACACAAAAAAGTAAAGACTCGTAACTCCAAAACTATAGCGAGGAGAGTCAAAAGGTGGGTATCGCTTGAAAGGAAACTTTTTAAATTTTTAAATTAAGAAAAAAAATGTTTAAAAAAAATTAAACTGCAAATAAACAGCAAAAAAAATTGGAAAAAATTAATTTAAAAAGGAATTTAAAATGAAGGAAATAGGGTAGTGAGTTCATTCTTTTTTTGTTATGTTCCTCTATATGTGATCTATATCAAATTTTGTGGTTTGATACAGACAAGTTTTCAAAAGTTACAGTATTTAGAACAAATTTTTAATTGTTACATTTTTTATCTTATTTTTGACATGCACAGAAATAACTCATAACTCCAAATCTCCTGCAAGGAGAGTAAAAAGGTTGGTATCATTTGAAAGATCTTTTTTTTTTTACCTTTCTGAATAAAAAAAACAAATATAAAAAAAATAAATTTATATATATATATATATTATATATATATATATATATATATATATATATATATATATATATATATATATATATATATATATGTATATATATACATATATATATAAATAAATTCGGAATTGCTTAGAAACTGCTGATAAAATTAAAAAAAATAAGTTTGCTCATTTCATATGTCAAAAGTTTCATATTTGACATGCAATAACTCAAAGTTATGTTTCATGAAGTTACATGCTGAAATGCTACTTGATAGCTACATTTTAGTTTTAGCTAGCAGCTGTGAGCCTGTGGGATTTTGTGTCGTAATTGCGTGATCGATATCTCGTGATCACTTCATTGAATTATGATGTTGGACTCATTTTGATCATGAGAATCTGCTGTTAAAAATGATGCCCAATTTTCCACAATCGGGGCATGTTTCATGACGTTAGGAGCCAAAACGTGACAAATGCTGCACCAGTATGTTTTTTAGTATGTTTGGGTCTGGTGGGGTTTCACATACAAAAAAAACAACTCAAGTTTAGTCAAAGCCCATAACAATTATGCTCGTTGTATTCTACTCCATAAGACCTTTCAAATGACATATAACACATGATTATCTGAGCTACATGATGCTTTTGACACACTGGCGTACATAAAAAAAAAACTCAAATTATGAAAATTTACATTTAGTCATTTAGCATTTTGAAAATATTTTTTTACTTTACAGTAAATAACACAGCAGTACCTAGGATTTATACGAAGTGCTTACATTCATTGTAAAATACAGCTTTCAAATGACACCTATTTTGTGATGGAGGCTGGAGTTTTGAAAAAACATGACTATTAACATTTTTATAGGTAGGGGGCGCCCATGGGCGGTTCGCTCTGTTTTAGAGTGATAACTCGGCACTCCTTTAGAGTTGAGAGTTGAAAGCAACGCCTGGATTCATTAAAAAGCTGAGTTTCTATGATACCCATTTTGTGTCATTTCTCTTATCGGTTGCTTAGCAATATGATAATGAATTTGTGTGTGTGGGGGGGGGGGGGTTTGGACAATTCGAGTTTAAGGGGTTAAAATTTAACCAATTAATCTGATTACGATCAAAAACAACAAAAGCCATCTTTATACTGCAAAGGTGGAACAGAAGCTACATCTGAAATGGCTTAAATATTTATTTACACTGTTTAATGTTACTCATAAATGATCAAATTAACAGGAACTCATTATAGGGTCATTATTGTTAATTAACGCTCTTGATATTGTAATTATTATTAATGTTAGTTAACAATACATAAGAATGTTTGTGTTTGGGGAAACTGTTCATCACATGACCGTACGAACCCTGTAATTAGCATCAGCGAGAGACACATGTAAGCAGTTCAGATAATTTAGACAACCTACATTAATTCTGTATGACACATTGGTCAAGCATGATGTCAACTTCCCAAATATACTGCACAACCGCACAAGCCTCAAATATTTTGCATCTACAATCCTACCTGGCTTCTTCCTTCACGTTGCCCCAGTTGTGCGGGCCACTCCCACCACGCTTCTCTTCTCCTTTCTGTCGACTAAGACATGAAGAACATTCAAGTGAGACTAGTGCAACAAAAAACCTTTAATCATTTGTTACTAGGGCTCGGCAATATGACAATATCATCGCACATTGACGATGTCTTGCAAGTATCGCTATGTCGATAATAAAAGTCTGTTACGGACAATAATGGCCAATAGCCAAGTCTTGCAGTTACCAATGCGATAACATGAATGAAATATTTTATAGCCTATAATATGAAATGAAACAGGGCTCAAGTAGATTATATACAGTGGGTACGGAAAGTATTCAGACCCCCTTAAACTCTGTTATATTTCAGCTATTTGTTAAAATCATTTAAGTTCATTTTTTTCCCTCAATGTACACACAGTACCCCATATTGACAAAAAAAAAGAATTCTTGACATTTTTGCAGATTTATTAAAAAAAATAAACTGAAATATCACATGGTCCTAAGTATTCAGACCCTTAGTTGTGACACTCATATATTTAACTCAGATGCTGTCCATTTCTTCTGATGAGTACAGCTGTGTTTGATTATATTGAGTGGACTTGATTAGGAAAGCCACACACCTGTCTATATAAGACCTTACAGCTCACAGTGCATGTCAGAGCAAATGAGAATCATGAGGTCAAAGGAACTGCCGGAAGAGCTCAGAGACAGAATTGTGGCAAGGCACAGATCTGGCCAAGGTTACAAAAAACAAATTCTGCTGCACTTAAGAACCTAAGAGCACAGTGGCTTCCATAATCCTTAAATTGGAACGACCAGAACCCTTCCTAGAACTGAGCTATCGAGGGAGAAGAGCCTTAGTGAGAGAGGTAAAGAAGAACCCAAAGATCACTGTGGCTGAGCTCCAGAGATGCAGTTGGGAGATGGGAGAAAGTTGTAGAAAGTCAACCATCACTGCAACCCTCCAACACCAGTCGGGGCTTTATGGCAGAGTGGCCCGATGGAAGCCTCTCCTCAGCGCAAGACACATGAAAGCCCACATGGAGTTTGCTAAAAAAACACCTGAAGGACTCCAAGATGGTGAGAAATAAGATTCTCTGGTCTGATGAGACCAATATAGAACTTTTTGGCCTTAATTCTAAGCGGTATGTGTAGAGAAAACCAGGCACTGCTCATCACCTGTCCAATACAGTCCCAACAGTGAAGCATGGTGATGGCAGCATCATGCTGTGGGGGTGTTTTTCAGCTGCAGGGACAGGACGACTGGTTGCAATCGAGGGAAAGATGAATGCGGTCAGTACAGGGATATCTTGGACGAAAACCTTCTCCAGAGTCCTCAGGACCTCAGACTGGGCTGAAGGTTTACCTTCCAACAAGACAATGACACTAACCACACAGCTAAAATAATGAAGGAATGGCATTACAACAACTCCGTGACTGTTCTTGAATGGCCCAGCCAGAGCCCTGACTTAAACCCAATTGAGCATCTCTGGAGAGACCTAAAAATGGCTTTCCACCAACGTTTACCATCCAACCTGACAGAACTGGAGAGGATCTGCGAGGAGGAATGGCAGAGGATCCCCAAATCCAGGTGTGAAAAACTTATTGCATCTTTCCCAAAAAGACTCTATGGCTATATTAGATCAAAAGGGAGCTTCTACTAAATACTGAGAAAAGGGTCTGGATACTTAAGACCATGTGATATTTCAGTATTTCTTTTTTAATAAATCTGCAAAAAAGTCAACAATTCTGTGTATTCCTGTCAATATGGGGTGCTGTGTGTACATTAATGAGGAAAAAAAAGAACTGAAATGATTTTCGCAAATGGCTGCAACATAAAGAGTCAAAAATTTAAGGGGGTCTGAATACTTTCCGTTCCCACTGTGTGTGTGTGTGTGTATATTATATATATAATAAAATTGGATACTGCAATATTTTTTA
Organism: Opsariichthys bidens; assembly: GCA_037194245.1. NCBI lineage: Eukaryota > Metazoa > Chordata > Actinopteri > Cypriniformes > Xenocyprididae > Opsariichthys > Opsariichthys bidens. The sequence goes on from CM074303.1 coordinate 3,438,838, forward strand.
AAGCGTTTATCGATAAAATATTTTTTACATATAACCCAGTCCTATTTGTTACTGCTGGCTTTTCACACTTACGATTTGTCGTTGCCGCTATGTCTATCGAAGTCACGTTTGCCCCGGGAATCAAAACCATCTCCACGTCCCATGCCTCGTCCACGTCCACCTCTGCTCCCACGTCCTCCTCCTCCTCCACGTCCTCGAGATGGTTTATCTCCAATTGGCCTGAGAACGTCATGCACATTTTATGACAAAGACAACTGGCAATCTTGGGCTACACAAAAAAAGATGCTTGGCTGTAGCTATTCATTACAAGGTGTTTTACTGGATTTATTACCATGGTGGTTCTACAACTTTTTAAAATATTAAGCATACCCCCACCCCCCACACATTAAATGTAACCTGACATTGTTTACCTTACTTCATTTGGGTAGTTGGCAGTAAAAAATATTTTTTGTAAAACAGAACTATATTAAAGAAAAAAAAATACATATATGTAGTGTGAAGTCTGATGTTTGAGAAAATATAAGGGATCACTATCTTAATCAATTCTTTCACTGTATTTTTGAAAGTTTTACTGAACTGTACTGTAAATGTGTCCTACGGTGTGACAAAAATAAATTAAAAAATTCAAAACAAATAGCATGAGTCTTTATTGTTAGATGCATATTTTCATAAAGTGCTATTTAATTAATATTAAATTATGAATAGCTTTTTCCCCCCCATGCCTTGGACATTTTCAATTAAATGAGAATCTTTGCTGTCTTCCTTTCATGACTACTAAAAATGATACCATTTTAAGATGGTGATTTAATCTCCCCTAATGCAATAGTCAACGGTTCTTTTAAGATATTGAGATGAAAACAAAACTGTGGTTCCTTTATGTGCGTCACACCATAGGACATTTTGTCACACTAAAGGACCAAAATAGTAGTTATTGCAATAAAGAGAGCGAGGGGTATTACATTAAAGTATTTTTATTTAACCTGTTAGTCTTAAGTCCCCCGTGCACGCCCCGCAGCGGTTTTTTTTAAATTAACTCAAATTTACTGTTACATGCAATGTAATTACCATGACAAACTATACGTCATTAAAATGATCTAAAACTCAAGATTAAATTTTTAATCACTGCTTTACTCTCAATATCGTATAGTGAACGTAATTTGTTAATATGCGTCAGGAGTTATGAATGTGAAAAACGGAGTCGATACCTTTTCTTTGAAATATGAGCGTCAGCCACATCCACTGATAAAAAACTCCTGTGAGATCATCATCAAAACTCTCGACAAAACAACATCCCTCTGCGCTTTTAGCTCAAATGCATGCACATTTGGAGAAATATTGATGGATTCTCATATGTTTATGTCTAATTTTTATACAGAGGAGTAATATTTATTCATTTTTTACCAAAAAGCGCCGTTGTAATCATCACGAGCGCTGCACACTGTGATGTACCGTGTTTCTGATTCATACTTGCAGCAGGAGGGCGCTGCGTTGCACACTTAGTCCACAAATGACACACACGAGGAACAGGCACACCATGTGACCAGAAACTAACACAGTCTTCCAGAGATCGCTATAACATGCAGATAACGTATAATATAAACACTTTTGAAGACAATAAATACACGATTGTGACGATGTATGGTCTATGTGTCCTTCATGCCATGTCAGGTATTTTCAAAATACTTTATATTTATAATGCAATGCTAATCGCGATAGCTTTTCTCATTGTGCAGAATACTATAAAATAATGTATTTTCGGTCCGCTGTTTAGATCCAGACCGACATCACATCACAGAAGTTTATTTAAAACACTCGACTTGCAATATAAAGTAAATTTGAAGCAAAAACTTAGTTTTAATCTCATAAATTGTCATGTTTTGATGGTGTGCTAAGCTACATGCTAATACATGCACCTGTCGTGCTGCCACCTATCTGTTATAACAAATCATTTTCAAAAGTAAAACTCACTGAAATGATTCTTTTTTCCATGAAGGGCATTTGATACAGTTTCAGAGAAGGTGAAGTGAGAAGTTTGATGAAAGAAATGATGGGATTAAGTCTGCTTGAATAGAGCATCGTCAGCATTTATAATAGAGACAAAAGAAATGAATAATTAGAGCCATAACCAGGCCGGAGAGGTGTGAATTGTGCAAATGGTGCATTGGAATTGATTGGGATAGTTTTGCAACACAAAAGAATAGACAATCCACTGAATGGGTGCTTGGAAGAAGGCTATAAACATTAGTTAGCATTTTAGAGTTTTCTCAAAATAAAATCACATGACATGATCTTATAAAACATTCAATAAAACTCAGAGTTTTAAACGCATCATCTTCAGATTTGAAACATAACATGGTCAGACATGTGGCTTCAGCTGGAGTGCATTTCCAGATAGCAGAGGGGCTGACATCAATTTTATTTTCATAAAGATTTTCCATAAAAATACATTTCTAATAACTGTACAAAATTTTGAAGCTATTTATAACTATTTTTTTCATTATGACAATAATTACTTATAACTTTACAATAAACTGCAAAGTGTCTGCTTTGAAATGAGACCATACTTATGCTTTTAGTACAAAGGGTTCATGAACTGCATCTGTTTTAGTTTGGGTATGTCATTTCTTGAGATTTTTCAAAAAAGGGGCGAGAGCCAACAGGTTAACTTAAGAGTGCATCAAAGGTGAAAGAAAATAATTTTGTTACATCAAACAGGTTTTTAAAAACAAAAACAAGTATAATGGCTGCTATTTTTAGGCATCATTTTGATTCTATTTGCTCTGCGTCATTTTCTTAGGATCTCCTTCCTTCTGCGTGGATCCCTGTTCATTTTCTCACTAAACGAGAGGTCATTCTGTGTCAATTCAACCAGAGCTCCCTGGTTCAAATTTTTGATTGTTAATATTTTTTCTGTAGAAAGACGAACATAAATTGAGAAGAAAGGCAAAATTTTTTGATGACATTTTTGAACTGTCACTGCTGGTATATAATGAAACAAAGATTGCGAAAGTCAACAGATTTTACTAATAGACTTACCAATCTCTGTGTAAAAATAGAATAATGATGCTGCCATGTTTTTAAAGTCATTTATACACCCCTGTAAATTGGCTCCAAATCCAAGGTAAAAAAAATTGACATTTTGACCCCCTCTACAAAACAGTGGATTACTCAGTAAATGCACATCTGTGAGATATTAAGGGGCAAAAATCTAGCTGTGTCAATCGTTTTATGACTTTAAACGGATAGTGAAAGCAAAACTTTTGGAAAACTATCGTCTATCTAATGACAATACTAATAATATTAATTTTTGTCTTGTGTGACAGTAAAAAAATGCCATGTAAAGTCAACAACCCATTTGTGACTTTGTAACATTGTATTCATCTATGCTTGGAATTGCTTGAATTGAGGTGGCAACCACGATCTGTCGTACCACATTAAAGAACTTCGAAATTAGTGATCGCCCAATAATGCTTTGAAACTGTGCTTCACGGACCATTTATCAGTTTGGACCAATGTCAGTACGGCACGAGGTACTCACGGAGTTACTACACAGTGCTCAGAGATCCAGTACAGAAAGCATTTGAATTCACCACAGAATAAATAACATCACTGTGAGATCTAGTGAGAAGCATTCAAAGTCAGCCTGAGTTCTTATCTGTAGGTTTAAAAAAAACAACAAAAAACAGCAAACCAGGAGAAACACTGTGCCATGAATGAACAAAGTTATAGAGGGCTTTCAGTCCACAAATTAACAACATTTGCCATGGATTTAATGTAGTAACTCTAACTGTAAAATGCTTTCAAGTAGTGTTCTTAATGATTAAATCAACGATCGATTAATTATCGACAATGCATTTAATCAGGTTCGTGTGCATACATGCCGCTCAACCGCGAAACATGAATCGAGCATGCTGGGGTTACGTTTGGGACCATTTTAGCTCGAGTTACACCATCATGACTAAGTTTGCGTGTGCATTCGCAGCCTTTGGATTTGTGCAAATGCAAGTTGTAGTATTGTGTAGACCTATATCTGATGCATCTCATATAGGATGCATTTGGTTAAGAATTATCGCTGTATTAAAACGTGCCGATGATCATCATCTTCAGCAACTAATAATGACTATGATTAGGACTGTCACATTACATAACATTAATTAGAACACCATTTAATAAATCGTGGAATTCATTGCGTTTAGTTGCCGTTTTTTTTTTGATACCTTGTATTAGCTGGTATATTTGATTATTAAATAAGTAATTGAATAAATTATCAATCCCCTCAACAGATTTTACAATTAGATTAAAAAGCCTTCTCATTCATTTAGTATTTGCACACCTTCATGCTTTTGACTATATGCCACTGCAGTAGACGCTTATTGCAGTATTATTTGATTAATTGATCGTTAGTTTAAACGACGATCGACTCATTTACAAGAGTGTAAATTAACATCACTACTTTCAAGTACTTCACATCTTTTTCCAGCAAGTCAAAAACTCTAATATTATATTTAAATTATGTTTTTAATGTTCATCCCCCCATTATAAAACTAAAAATTAACATGTAGTAAATCTCACTTATTTCCATTCCCTATATTTTCAATCGTTTTGCTTTTGAATTATTATTATTATTTAGACATTATGAATGATAATGCTGCCCTCAAATGTTAGTCTGGAGCATTGCAAACTTAAAATAAAAAGGCACTTTGTAATTTCTGTAAGTTACGTCTATTTATTACCAAGGCATTTGTCAGTAATACAGTCAAAACAGGGGAAATGTGATTAACTGCGCTGCTGGTTGATTTACGGCTAAATTTTCTGCGTGTGCTCCTAAAATTTTCAGCAAGCTCCTGGTAAAAAAATAAGTTAGTCTGGAGCCCTGTAGAAGCGTGTTGTTATGCATACAAGGAGGGAGCGAAATTACAGAAATGAAAAAAATAGTGTTAAAACGGTTCAGTTCAGTGCCATCATAACTCAAGAACAGAATATACATCATTTCTGTATATCGTTTATCAGGCACAAACATAATTGTATAATCAGGAGTTGTTCTAAAAATATTCAATATGAGTCAATCTCTATTCAAAATAAAGATTTTCAAAAAAAGAATTTGAAAGCTGAGACTTTGTTTCACATTAAAACTAACAAAGCTTATTAGGAGTATAATTGGATGAGTGGATGGAAGGCAAGCCACAAATAAATGTTTAGCGAAGTTTTGCTCATGCATCAACTTGGACTGAATCTATTGACCGATCTATTCACCCCAGCACTAATGCTGTCAGTTACATTGTTTCGATTATAACAAAACTCACTTGTCCGCAGAGAACTCGCCACCCTCTGGCTTATCATCAGCTGGTTTATCAAAGCGGCGCTCACGAGGAGGTCGTCTGTCTGGCCGCCTGTCACCAGGCCGACCCTCTCCTGGACCTCCTTGGTGTTGGGAGCTGGCTTGACCCGGCTGCTCTGGCCTCCGGCCAACCCTCCTTATTCCTATAACAGATGTTGAGACATTCTTGAAACAAGGGTGAAAAAGCACAACACTAAACTTTTAAGAACCTGAGAATGAATTGAATTGGATTTGAACAACACATACTCCTTTCAGGGTAAATGAGAAATGATTTTAAGAAATATTCTTTAAGTTCTGATTGCGAATAGAAGTTGTGGGCTGGGATCATAACAGTAATCTATAAGCTTGCTTCTACTGCATGTAAAAAAAAAAAATAAAATGCCCAGGACATTATGGGTTTGTACACTAGGCTGAGTAAAAATGGCAAAGATTTGGGTGAGCCATTTATTTTGATTATTTATTTTGCACAAGGTCATAATAGTGATAGTTCATGAATCAATCCAACTGATACAGCTTTTCAGTTCGTAACTCAAATCTTAAAACACTTGGCTACAGCCATTTTGCAAGTAAGAACACAAACAATAACGACCTTAAGAATGACAATATAAAATGACACACCAGCCTGGTCAACACTAGCCTAAATTTGACAACTTGAACGAGTTCCTGCATAGATCCTCTTTGCGGTCACAGCACACCTTTATGAAATAAAAGTGAAAGTGCTCTCAAACATATTTGCATAATATCAAAACAAGCCGACATTTTCTCCATGTGCAAATCAGCACACAGTGAAATAAAAGATAATCACATTACATGCACATAAGGCTAGCATATTAGCATGTGGCTAAGGCAGCTACGCAGTTCTAAATCATGTGAAGTGGATCAAATCACGATCAAATAGAGATGTTGACATGTCAGAGGGAAAAACCAGGTGAAGAAAATGTTTGCTGAACGTCCCTGGGGGCCTATCGCTCTCAAAATATTGTGTTAGTGCACATCGTCCGTCGACCACACAGGAGCTCCATGTTGACTTCAATGCTATGTTTATATGCACACGAGCACTTAGTCAGATGCCCTGTCCCAAAACCCACTGAACTGCCCAACTAGACAGCATTTTAGGAACCACATGCAAGTTCCAAACTCGTTTGAGAGGTTCCCGTCAGCATTTTACAGGCGCTTTCTGACTGGACGGCGTTAGAGCGTGTCTTTAATGTCAAATATATTGTCTAGGCTCATTAGATCGAGACACATCCGTTATTTAGTTCTGAACCTTCTACATACCCTCCTTCTTAAGTGGCACGGGGGCCTGGATGTCTTCTTTCTTGTCCTGCGTTGTATTTTTCCTGTCTTTCTGGGACTCTTTCTTCGGCTGTTTGGCGGCTTGAGCTGCCGTCTTCGAGCCGCCTGACGCGGCCGCGTCTTTCTTCTTGTTTTCGGCCGCCTTTAATATCTCGAACGGGTCGGATTCGTCATCCAATAGCTGGTCGAACCGATTGGTAACGACGCAGCCGAAGCCTTCTTGCAGATGCCCGGGCATGATGGCGCCCCAACAACGGGATTCTCCTCCGATTTTTCGAGGCTTCGAGCGAACGGCTCACGGTGGACAACCACAAGATGGCCAAGGAAGACACCTGCTTCTCTTCCGGCGCTCTCAATATCCGGGACATTACCGCTTTCGCGTCACATGGGGGGTGTAGTTTTACAAGTGAACTAGACGTGCAGTTCAATCAAGCATATTTGTAAAAAAATATTTGGAGACTTGCTGGAATAAATCGTAGGCTATATTAAGAGTAGCCTATGGATTTTCATGAAAAATAAAACATGCAGCTAAATGTATAGGCTACTGAAAAGAACAATTTAACAGTAACACACTCGCAGAGTGAAAACCCGTGCCTCACCGTGACAAGTACAATCAAGTACACTATTATGTCATTAGTAGCACTTTTCCTCCAACATTTAAAATATATAAAATATAGCACTTTAAATATTTTATGCTAAAAGTATACTTTTAGCATAAAGGGAGTAGTCGTGGCCTAGTGGTGAGGGAGTCGGGCTTGTAATCTGAAGGTTGCTGGTTCGATTCCCACGCCGACAGGAACTGAAAGTGGGGATTGTGAATGAACAGCACTCTCTCCATCTTTGATACCATGACTAAAGTCCTTGAGCAAGACACCTAACCCCTAATTGCTCCCCTTGCAAGTCGCTTTGGATAAAAGCATCTGCTAAATGATGAAGAAAAAAAAGTATACTTACTGTTAAATTGTGAATTTTAGTTCACATTTAATCTGCATGTTTCATTTTTCATGAAAATCCATAAAATTTCAACTTTTTAGTTTTAAGCATTTTTACTGCTTGTTAAATATAAGTAGTATGGTACACAGCTTCTTGTGCTCGCTGTCTCCTAATCAGGACCTGACATTGTTGCAATTATCTGGTAAAATATCTGGAGACCGCTGCTGCATCCTCCTGTTAAATTAGAGACTTATTCACGTGATCCAATGCCAGTACTTGGTTGGCTGCCTACCTGTTACTGTACCAAGGATAATATTAACTGTAACATCAATCTTTACTGTTGAATGTGGCACTGCTCTTCTTGGAAAGGATTTGATTAATGGAAATCATTTAAATTTTGAAGGTTCTTACACCTTCTCAGTTATCAGCCCCTGTAATGTGCCTTTCTACTTCTGTGCCTGTTGTTAAACCAGGATGTGTAAAAGATTTTGGGCATAAGGTAAAAATTTCTCCAAATCATTTAGAATTAATGTAGTGTGGTCAGCTGATTTATTTGAAAGATTGGTGAGATTGCTAACTTGTAGCGCTTCTTCTGTATTATCAGCAAAAGGAAGACAAATAAATTTTATTAACAACTGATAGACATGAATAACTAACTCAACTACTAAATGAATACCATGAATGATAAATGAATAAGGTGCATATGATACGTAAAATACAAGTGATTAAGTCGGATGTGGTTATGGAAGAGTTACGTTATCTTATGGAAAGATAAACTGTTTCTCTGTGAATAATAAGGTGGAGAACCTTGTTATACACCACACAAATAAACGACAGATTATTTGTGATTAACCAACTATATCAGCTATATTACATCTAATGTGAATTAGAAAAACATACACTGATAATATACAACAATGCCAAGGTCTCTGGAAAGAGGTTTGGTTAAGTGATATTTACTTTCCACGTAGTTGAGTGACGGTGACGTCTTCCACTGGATGTACTGGTTGACAATGCAGTGGGGAGAGGAGCCGGAATCTGTTTCAACAGCCTTGAACACGAAGCTCAAAGTCAAAGTCAAGTCAAAGTCAAAGTCTACTTTATTGTCAATTCTGCCATATATACAGCACATACATACAGAGAATTGAAATTTTGCTCTCAGACCCTAGATGCATAACAGGTAACAAGGTAACAACTGACAATAACAATAACTACAAAAAAATAAAATAAATACAGTGACATAAAGATAGTTCAAAAACAGTAATAGTGCAGTAATAGTGCAGTAGTAGTGCAGCAGTAATAGTAGTAGTGCAACCAGTGAATAGTCAGTGCAATTATAAGAGTCTGAGTATACAGGGACCAATGCTCAGAGAGACACTCTGTATAAGATAGATGAAGTAGATGGGTAGGGGGCTGAGAGGTCAGGGGAGAGGGGGGAGTTCAGCGCCCTGACAGCTTGGTGGATAAAGGTGTCCCTCAGTCTGCTGGTCCTTGCCTGGAGACTGCGCAGTCTCCTCCCTGATGGCAGCAGACTGAAGAGGCTGTGTCATGGGTGGGTGGGTCACCAGCAATGTTGAGGGCTTTGCGGGTGAGGCGGGTGTTGTAGATGTCTTGAAGGGAGGGGAGAGAGACACCAACAATCTTCTCAGCTGCTCTCACTATGCGCTGAAGTGTCTTTCGGCAGGACGCGTTGCAGGTGCCATACCACACAGTGATGCAGCTGGTCAGGATGCTCTCGATGGTGCCTCTGTAGAAGGTGCACATGATGGGGGCTCTGGCTCTTCTCAGTTTGCGGAGAAAGTAGAGGCGCTGCTGTGCTTTCTTGGTCAGTGCTGTGGTGTTAGCGGACCAGGAGAGGTCTTCCGTGATAAGCACACCCAGGAATTTTGTGCTCCTTACTCTTTCCACGAATGTGCCATTGATGGTCAGAGGAGCATGCTGAGTGTGCGTTCTCCTGAAGTCAACAACAATCTCCTTCATTTTCTTCACATTCAGAGAGAGATTGTTGTCACCACACCACCTGGCCAGGCGGCTCACCTCGCTCCTGAAGTCTGTCTCATCACCGTTGCTAATGAGACCAACTACAGTCCTGTCATCCGCAAATTTGATGAAGAGGTTGCTGTTGTATGTTCCAGATTTTAGGACCCTTCAGTGCTCTGTGGGATGCTGATCTCCTGGAGCACCGAAGGGTCCTAAAATTTGGAACACGCAGATGAGGTCCTGGTGTAGGTGCAGAAGGTCCTTAACAATCTGGAACACGCAGACGAAGGTACCTTGAAGTAAAGGTTTGCTCTCCTGAGCTTCACCTTGTTGCAAGTGTCTCTGTGTGTCTTCTGACTCTCTGGGCCAGACACTCAGAACTTGATCAATCCGCTTTTGTATCTCTGGGGTCGTTACGGTCTCGCTGGATGAAAACTCTGAACATGGTGTTTGTTAATGTCTCTTTCCTCACAGGCTGGAGGCTCAGAAAGTGATCTTCTCTGTTGCTGCCTCACAAGCTCTAGATTCAGATCATGGAATCTGTTGTTGTCTCACTGGATGAACCGGAGGCTCAGAACGTTGTGGTATCTGTTAGTGTCTCAGCTTCGCAGGCCGGGACTCAGAAGTTCTATATCTGTTATGTCTCGCTGGATGAACCGGAGATTCAGAACGGTGTATCTGTTTTTGTCTCACCTTCGCAGGTTAGAGACTCAGAACCAGTGTATCTGTTATGTCTCACTGGACGAACCGGAGATTCAGAACAAGGTGTGTCTGTTGAAAGGGTACTTTTATCCCTTTCCGATGAGGAGGAGATTACAATTTGGCGCTTCTTCATTCCAGTGCTGTGATTGGCTGCTGGCATCAGAGGGGACACACACAGTGTGGCCCACCCTCCTTTCCCTGGTGGAACTCATTTGCACAAAGCACAAAGATGGAAGTCTTTAAAGTGTCTTTAAGGTTTACCAATGCATTTCTCACTTTCCAAACTACCTCCGGAATACTTGTGTCAATATCCTAAACAAATAGAGACCAAACATGATGGAAAAAGACTGATCTGTCATGCGTTCATTCATTTGTTCATTAACAGCTGAATTGGTGTAAGATGTTGCACTACAAATAGCTGTAACCGAGAATACTTATTCCTGTGAGTAAGTATGAAATGAATGTGTGTACAATACATCGGTTTCCAAACATAGTTATGAATGGATTGGGATGAGTCTTTGTGATCTCTCTTTGTATCACCCCTTGCTGCTGAGGTCCTGAGGATTTTTTAATGGCAGTCACAGCCTAATCTTAGGAAGTAGGCTATAGATGGGTGAAGGGCAGAAACTGCATGCGGACCAATGGGAAGTCCTGTCCTTCCTGGGATTGGTACCAGAGGTTGTCTTCTTATTTTTCATTTCATTTTCATTTTACATTTGTCTGGCTATTGTCCTCGCATCTTTATCTAATGGCGTTGAACAGTTTGTTTGAGTTAGTCCACTAAGATCCAATCAAAATGTAGCAACCCTCTGTCCACTGTTACGGACAGAGAGGGGCCCGGCCATAAACTGGGCCCTGGAATGTGCTGTTCCCTACAGTGAGCAACTTCAACGCCTTCTTGACTAGGCTGTCATTGAACAAGTGGACAAATCACAGTGGATTTCTCCAATTGTAGTTGTTCAGAAGAAGTTGGGTGGCATTCGCGTGTAGACCTGCAAAAACCAAATAAAGCTGTTGTTGCAGACAGTTATCCATTGCCCCATATTTGATGAGTTGATGTTTATGCTGCATGGAGCATCTGCCGTTTCTACAACTGACTGAGAATGCTTACTTCCAGTTTCTGTTACATAAAGAAAGTTGTTTTTTTCTACATTTATTACCAGTAGTGTGTTTACCCACCCTTCGCAAAGAAGTTACTGTTGCTATGTCCGACAAGCTGCTCTTACGCCAAACATCTGCTGCATCTGAAATCTAGTAGGCGAAAAGCTGGAGGTGAGCAATTAAGTATGTCCGAATCCTTAGTAGTCATAAAAGAGTAGACGAGAATTACCTCGGTGACGTTCTAAGTCTCGCGAGATTTAGATATGCGTTTACTTAAAGTGCATCCGAATATGCCTACTAACTTACTATCCTGTCATTTTTCATGCATATAACTTTTATAACATTAGGTATTGTGTACTGAATGGAGAACTGAATTTTGTATTTTTAAGTCGTAATTATCTTTATGTTATCCGGTAACATAAGTGCGATCGATTGGAAATTAATCCTATGCCAGTTAGCTCGCTAGCATTAATAAAGTAGTTAAAACATACTAGCGAAACTGCTTAGAGATGTATTAACTACCTTTTGTTGAAATAATATGGTAATATTATTGTTTTGTGAGATGTATATTGATAAAGTAAGACTACATCTCAGCAATCACATTACGCATGTTTTACGGTCTTCGTGATCATCTTTCATAATATGACATCTAAATTTGAGCTTCAGATTTGTATTTTTTGTACGGTGGCCCAATAGTGATGAAATGAAATTGAATGAAATTTAAAAAGCAATCATAAGTTCACAATCACAACGGAAACAAGCCGCAGCAGAACGAAATAAAGCCACAACACAACGGAAATGCTCCCGAGCACTAGGGGGCTCTCTGTGCACGTTTAAGTTAGAGCTCCTTGCCACTATTCTAGAGTTTACAGTCTTATAGCAATACCATGATTAGTTTTAAGTATGTAAACATTGTGTATCGACATGAAATATCAATTCAAAATTACGTTTGTGCTCAATAGCTTCATATTTATACCTGTGAATGATTTGACGCACTACCACGGCGCATGATGAAGGGAACGTCTGCCAATTCCACCAAGTGGTTAAAAGTAATACTTTGTATTAATTACAATGACTTTATTTTAACATTTAAAAACAGACATGTTCAAGTTCCAAAGCTTGTTAGTTCCTGTTGGTAAGATTGACTTACTACAGGTGACATTTTGTCAATACCTCCCTTCATGTGCTTACAATAAACAATTATTTACAGGAAGGAATCACTGTAATTCTCCAAAAGGTTCTTTGTTGTTATTGTTGTTGACCAGACTGGATTACTACTGGGAGGTATTCCAGAAAGCAAGGTTAACTTAACGTCAGATATACTCTGAACTCAAGGTTGATTAACTCAAACCTTGCTTACTCGAGGTTTGCTGGTTCCAAAAACGCATCGGGAGTAAGTTCAGCCAACCCAGAGTATGTTCCTGGTTAACACACAAGACATTCTCAACCGAGCGTCGAATCCATGATTCACCAAGGAAACAGACGCTGAGAAAAAGCGCGCCATTCCACTTCCTCCTTCTTCTTTTGTGTAATGCCGATTTACATCAACTACTTAGTGCACAGCGCCACCTATTTGGTGATTGTGTAATCCTTTTTTCAATCTTTTTATTGAAAAAGTGATCTTTATTCACTGAGAATAAGACTTATATTGTTTGTTTGATGCTAAATATTTAATAAGATATTACATATGTATTTTATTATAGAAATTATAGAATAGAAAACTTCCTGTTATAAAAAGGAAAAAAGCAGATCCATGTGAATTTACAATAAAATATCATTACAATAAAATAAAATAATTACATATATTATATTATATATAAATTGAACAGACGTGTAAACATTATAATAGTGCTTTATACTTTATATATAAAGCTTTTATATATATATATGTACGTATGTATTGTATAATATAATATTATATATATATATATATATATAAAAAACAGTAACTTTGTAACAAATTTAGAAATGTAGTTACCGTAATAAAACTATATTCAGTAAATAACACACATCTGAATACCTCTTAAGAAAACTAACCCTCAAACATAACCTGCTCTGATCAATTTTTGGGGTCCCCCTTAAAACATTTCCGTTGTGGTTTGTGCTATTTGCAGCGCTTTTTGTAAATGTAGCGCGTTTTTGTATATGTAGCGCGTTTTTGTGTTTGCATGTGTTGTGAGGATTTGCAGCACATGTGTTGTCAAACTGATGATCACGTTTTTTATTTTATTTGCATGTGTTTTTCTTATTCGCAGCACGTTGAGCTCTCTCGGTCACCGTATTTAAGTGAATTACACTAAAAATAAATACATTTTATATATATATATATATATATATATATATATATATATATATATATATATATATATATATATATAAACTAATTGTGTAGTGTACATAAAAGGAGACAACAAAACAACAACAGAAAACCTTTTGGAGAATTACAGTGATTCCTTCCTGTAAATAATTGTTTATTGTAAGCACATGAAGGGAGGTATTGACAAAATGTCACCTGTAGTAAGTCAATCTTACCAACAGGAACTAACAAGCTTTGGAACTTGAACATGTCTGTTTTTAAATGTTAAAATAAAGTCATTGTAATTAATACAAAGTATTAGTTTTAACCATTTGGTTAGGGTTAGGGGTTAGGGTTAGGTTAGGTTAGGTTAGGGTTAGGGTTAGGGTTAGGGTTAGGTTAGGGTTAGGGTTAGGGTTGGGTTAGGTTAGGGTTAGGTTAGGGCTAGGTTCGGTTAGGTTAGGGTTAGGGTTAGGTTAGGGTTAGGGTTAGGTTAGGGTTAGGGTTAGGTTAGGTTAGGGCTAGGTTCGGTTAGGTTAGGGTTAGGGTTAGGTTAGGGTTAGGGTTAGGTTAGGGTTAGGTTAGGGCTAGGTTCGGTTAGGTTAGGGTTAGGGTTAGGTTAGGGTTAGGGTTAGGTTAGGGTTAGGGTTAGGTTAGGGTTAGGGTTAGGTTAGGGCTAGGCTAGGTTCGGTTAGGTTAGGTTAGGGTTAGGGTTAGGGTTAGGGTTAGGGTTAGGTTAGGGTTAGGGTTAGGTTAGGGTTAGGTTAGGGTTAGGTTAGGGTTAGGGTTAGGGTTAGGTTAGGGTTAGGTTAGGGTTAGGTTAGGGTTAGGGTTAGGGTTAGGTTAGGTTAGGTTAGGGTTAGGTTAGGGTTAGGGTTAGGTTAGGTTAGGTTAGGGTTAGGGTTAGGGTCATCATGCGCCGTGGTAGTGCGTCAAATCATTCACAGGAATAAATATGAAACCATTGTGCACAAATGTAATTTGAATTGATATTTCATGTCGATACACAATGTTTACATACTTAAAACTAATCATGGTATTGCTATAAGACTGTAGACTCTACAATAGTGGCAAGGAGCTCTAACTTAAACGTGCACAGAGAGCCCCCTAGTGCTCGGGAGCATTTCCGTTGTGTTGTGGCTTTATTTCGTTCTGCTGCGGCTTGTTTCCGTTGTGATTGTGAACTTATGATTGCTTTTTAAATTTCATTCAATTTCATTTCATCACTACTGGGCCACCGTACAAAAAATACAAATCTGAAGCTCAAATTTAGATGTCATATTATGAAAGATTATCACGAAGACCGTAAAACATGCGTAATGTGATTGCTGAGATGTATTATTTCGTTCTGCTGCGGCTTGTTTCCGTTGTGTTGTGAACTTATGATTGCTTTTTAAATTTCGTTGTGTTGTGCACTACTGGGCCACCGTAAAAAGTAGACATATTCGGACGCACTTTACGTACGCAGAATTAGTATGTCACCGAGGTAATTCTCGTTGACTCTTTTATAACTACTGAGGATTCGCTCGCCCACTGCTTCTCGCCTACTATATAGTAAAATAGGCGATTTCAGACAGAGCAACTCAGAAACCAAGAGGGAACTAATGAGACAGGAACTTAAGACAACCATATTGTTTTCAAAAACTTGCACTTTAAAACCCATTTTCAAAACTTTATCTTCCCTTTCTCTCTCTTTTTTTGCATCATAACTTTACAGTCCATCAAATGATTCGCCATACTACACAGATGTTATAAATGTAAAACATTGCTATCTTGTGTATTTTCCATGATCAGAGTGCATGAAGTGCACAACATGCATGTTAGCCGTAAAAAACTGTACATGTTAAACATCTTAAAATTGTATTATTATTTATTTAAAAGCATGGTTGTTGGATAAATCTTACAAAATTAAATATTCATGTTTCACTGCAATATCAGAAGACAAAAAGGTATTAAATAATATTTTGAATGAAGAATATTAAGCCCATTTTAATAATCCTATCATTTTCTTTTATTCTTTCTTTTGGGGTGCATAATAATATAAGGCATCTTGACAGGTTTCCTGAGAAAGAAAACATATAAAGGCTTTACTTAAAAAAAAAAAATGTATCTTGTTTGGAAAAAAAGTAAAAAATCATTGTTAACACTTTAACTGATATTTAACTAATGAACCTTATTGTAATGTATTAACAAACATGAACTGACATTAGTTCACAGTGAACTAACAAGATTTTAATAATGTATTAGTAATGTTGAAATTAACATTAATAAAGATTAATAAATGCAGTCAAAGGGCAGTTCATGTTAACTAATATTGTTAACTAACAATATCTAATGAACCTTAATATAAAGTGTTACCAAATCATTTATCCAACATAGACTAGTCTTTTTATCATTAAATCAAAACATTTGTAGAAAATAGTATATCACTCCTGAAATTATTACTTGCTTTAGAATTCCTGATACATGCGTATAAAGCGATTTTTTAATTCCTTTTCGTCATCTCCACATAATTAGCCTACATATTGACACAGAAGAAATAGCGACTGTCCTCCTGCAATGAAAGGGAAGAAGCACAGCTACGGAGCTCTCTCTCTCTCTCTCACACACACTCACTCACTCACTCACACACTCACTCACACGGAGGGCACATTAGAGGGTCTTGTTTTCTCTTTGAAGGTTCTTTGTTTGGCGTATCCATAACCTCTACAGGCTTCATGAAGCTCACAGCCAAAGCATGCGTATCGGAACCCGCGCATATTTTGCTGGTGCTTTTGGTACATGCAGTGTCCTCGATCCCTTCAGGCTGCCCAGAGCGCTGTCTGTGCGATGACCAGCTTGTTGTCCAGTGCGCTGAACAACATCTCCACAGATTCCCAACAGGACTCCCGCTGACCACCCGCCAGCTCATCCTGCCCAACAACCGAATCTCTGATTTACCTGCGCTCGAGCTCAATTTCCTGTCCGACCTCACGTATCTGGACTGCAGTAATAATTCTCTCACACACATATCTGAATCCACGTTTGGGAACCTGAGAAAGTTGGCATATTTGGACTTGTCCTTCAATTCCTTCCGTAAGATTGAGGAGTGGACCTTCAGAGCGCTGGAGAGCTTGGTGATGTTGAGATTGACGGATAACCCCAGGCTGTCAGACTTTCATCCTCAGGCCTTCTCACATGCAAGTGCTCTTCAGGTGCTGGACATCAGCAGGAACAATCTGAGCAGACTAAATGTGAGATCACTTATGGCGCTAGGCGGGCTCAGGTCTCTCGGGCTGAGCGGGAACCCGTGGCTGTGCGCCTGTGACACGGAAAAGCTCGGCTTATGGATGCACAACGACACCTATAAATTTCAAGGTAGACTATAGATGTATGGATGCAGTTTGCGTGTGGAGTTTGTTTAGGCGTATTGGGTATTTTTTAAAAAAAAACTTAATTTAATAATGTTGCTCTTGAATCATATAACAAATAGGCATATAATAGCCTAAAGATTAAAAGATTATGACGTCTGGGAGATGGGCGAGTAAGTTTTAGCATCTGTAACTCAGTGATTATGTATGTAATGTGTGTGTGTGTGTGTGTGTTAATTTGAGATATGCCCACTTGGCATATATTATAGTTTTGGCAGTTTTACAACAATTGATTTAAAATTAAAAGCTACACATCTTGCTGATACCTTTTAATCCAGCGAATATTTCTATTGCAGTGTTGTCTCAAAAACTTATAGTTACTGTACTGTTGGGGAAAGTTTAAAAGTAGTGCATTCCAATATTGTGTTATTCTATTTCTGGTAAATGTAAAGGCCCTTTTACACCAATAGTGAGATGTATAAGCCTCAGGCTGAAGGAAATGCAAATTCTCTCTTGACCAGTACAAACCAGTGTTTGTTTCAGTACAGGTTTCAGTGTTTGTGCCAGCTTTCCATACGTGATGATTAATCATCGGGCACTTTGCTTTAGATATTGGTATTGGCCTTATCACTTGACCACTAGAAAAACTAAAGTTTCATGACATTTCTAAATATTTTAATAAATAGATGTTATCCAATGACGTGCTAATCTGCTATTAATGTTTGTTAATGTTAGAAATTCCTGCTTGTTACTGGACACTATTTTAGATTTAGGGCACAGTAGCCCTCTGTCAACAATGAATCATCACTCAGTCCTATTCAGTCTTTAGGGGTTAATAAAAGGGAAAAATAGACTAACAGCTGGCAATGGATTTGTAAAGGCCGTCCCTAAGTATGTGATGCTTAGAGGATGGATGGATAGAAGGAGAAATATAGGCATACATGCAAAAATATGCATACAGTGCATGGATACATACATGCTATACTGTATCTAGCTGCAGATCATTGTTTAAACTGATCTCAGTGTTAATCTTTTTGCAATGTTCATAGAGTCCAGTTATAACCAGTTATATTTAGGCTGCCAAGGGCTTTTAGTGTGCAAAGTCACGTTGAATACTTACACAGACATAAAACAAGCGCACACACAGTGTGAGGGATAATACAGACATTTAATTGGCCCAGATGTATTCCCTCAAGTGAAGTTAATTATTTTGCTCTGCAAATTAACATACTGCTATAAATAGAAATGTAAGATCAAATGCAAACAATTGCTCTTCCTTTGCTAAGCTGCTTTAACTCCAAACGTATTTTTTTATTTTACCTTTTACTGGCTTTGTAGGGGTTTATTTGTACCTGAGCCCCCCGCACTAATTCAGTGGTTCTCAAAGCGTGGGGCGGATCATTACACATCTGTTCATGTTTCATTTTTTACATTTTTCATCATTTAGCAGACGCTTTTCCCAAAGCGATTTACAAGGGGAGCAATTAGGGGTTAGGTGTCATGGTATTGAAGGTGGAGAGAGTGCTGTTCATTCACAATCCCAACTTTCAGTTCCTGTCGGCATGGGAATCGAACCAGCAACCTTCTGATTACAAGCCCGACTCTCTCACCACTAGGCCACGACTACCCCACGTACCATTATTATACATCTGTTCAGCTGTCACACATTGGCTCAATATTGAGCATTTTATCTTAAGGGCTTCATAACAGAAGCATGTCAGCTATTTATATATTTAATAAAAGTGAAAAGCTTTGAAGACACATTCAAAGTGTGAGGATAAGAAAATATGGCTTAAACACAATGGGGATTGGATGAAAAAAAGATAAAGGAAGATAAAGACCACACAATATTACACATCAGATGGACTGTGCCATGAACAGAAGAGGCCAGACGAGGTGAGAAATAAACAATGAGTCTTTATTTTTAGGATATGGGAGAACAGGGTGGGAATGCAACAGGTAAGGATATTTGTGGATGAGAATTGCTTGAAATCTTAGCTGATGTTGACACTGTGTGCAGTGGTGCAGGTGACGAGGTGATGCAGACAGATAAACAGAGGATTCAGGCAGGAAACACAGGGGAACAGAAGACAGCAGACAGAAGGAGGAAGACGGGTCAGGATCAAACAGGTAGGATTCTCTCAGAGGCTGGAGCCGACACTGGAGTGGACTGGAGGGGGTGGAGCTGACACTGGAGTGGACTGGAGGGGGTGGAGCTGACACTGGAGTGGACTGGAGGGGGTGGAGCTGACACTGGGCTCTGGACAAAGAAGAGCGTCATTTTTTGGATCCTTGACGAGGAAGGGAGTTAGAGTCATTGCCACGGTAGAGTACTCAGATATGGCAGCCGTTTCGGCTGAGGGTTCAAACGCGGCGGACATTTTGGCTGAGGGCTCAGAATCGCCAGCCAAGACGGGACGAGACTCTGGGAAGGGATGCTGTACTGGTGGCCACATTGGGAAGAGATACTGGGATGGTGGTCATGATGGGGTCGAAGCTCCAGAACGGCGGGCATCTTAGGATGAGATTCCGACGCTGGCTGTGATACTTACTGGAGAAGGAAGCTCTCCAGACGTCTGTAGTCTTGATGATCTCGTCGCTCAAAGGACTCGAGACGATGAGGCGACAAATTATGGCCGTGTTTTCGAACAGATTGTGGCTATTCTGAGCCACCACCGAGATCTGTCCTGCAAGCTCCCAGCTCATGTTTCCATTTTTGTTTTCTTGGTCTGATCTTCTGTCATAAACAGAAGAGGGCAGACAAGGTGAGTAACAAACAATGAGTCTTTATTGTTAAGATATGGGAGAACAGAGTGGGAGTGCAACAGGTAAGGATATTTGTGGATGAGAGTTGCTTGAAAACTTAGCTGATGTTGACACAGTGTGCAGTGGTGCAGGTGACGAGGTGATGCAGAGGATCCAGGCAGAAAACACAGGGGAACAGAAGACAGAAGAAGGAAAACAGGTCAGAAACAACTGGTGAGTATATCACATAGGGTCTGCGTAGCTTCTCATTGAATGAGACAGACAGTGAGGAGAAGGGGAACGGGTGGCAATGAAGGCAGTGTTGATGAGGGTGCACAGGTGCAGGTGATCAGTGCTCAGGTGCCATGATGGCTGATGCGTGTAGGTGTGGATCAGGAGGGATGCTGGAAAATGTAGTGACTGTGATGGGTTAATTCAGTCAGTCACCACAACTTGGGAGAAAGTAATTGCAAGGATCGAGACAGTGCAAATGGTGAGATTACTTTAAAGAGGTACATCACAGGCTACTCCTGGTGTAAAACACATTTACTAGTGGTGTTTAAGAAGGAAATCAATGTTATTTTACAAAGATACTTCGAATTTCTATTCACAGATTACTTAATGAAGGTAAAATAAAGAGAGAATTAGAGCAGAAGAAGTGTCTCCTTACAAAAGCTCCTTAATGGGTAGTTGTGTCCTAGTGGTGAGGGAGTTGGGCTTGTAATCTGAAGGTTGCCGGTTCGATTCCCACGCCGGCAGTAACTGAAAGTGGGGATTGTGAATGAACAGCACTCTCTCCATCTTTGATACCATGACTAAAGTGCCCTTGAGCAAGACACCTGACCCCTAATTGCTCCCCTTGTAAGTCGCTTTGGATAAAAGCGTCTGCTAAATGATGAAAAATGAAAAGCATAAGTACAAAGACTAAATGACTCAGCTGGAGCAGAGGGGAAACATATAGGTTAGAATTATTCAGTGTACACGTTAGTGTAATATCCATGTATGAAAGGATGCCAAAGAGCACTGATTTAATTCACACCTAAATCAGCCAAGCTCATTTCCAGTGCTACTCATGAAGTTAACCTGAAAGGAAGACATTAAATCTTATGTATAGCACATGTAGCGGACTTATATCTAAATCTACCTGCATGTAATTACATCTATTCTTACACTATCGACCCTTCCTTCACCCTTTAACCCATCATCAAACTTAAAACCCATACTGCCAGACTTGTGCCTAACCTTACCCGTATTCCATAGGTTTTTTTTTTACTTAAAGTACATTGTCCTTAAAGACAAGGCATAGAGCAGTGTTTCTCAAACTTTTTCAGCCCAAGGACCACTTTATCTTCCAATTTTTTTCTGAGGACCACCTAAAAGAATCCCACTCTAACACGCCCCCCAAAAACAACAAAATAGGAAGGATAAACTAAATTTAAGTTTAATATGCAACTGTTTCAAGTGAAAAACTAATTATTCAAACCCAAATGCAATGATATGATCCATTTTTCCGTTATTAAAACACACTGATCGGGGCTCCAGACTAACTTTTCCACTGGTTGCACTGGTGCTACCAATTTTCTCAGTTGGTTGCACCAGCACAAGATTTGGTCGCACCTTTTTTGCTACAACAATTTTAATCAATGCATGCTTGATGAATAATCGTCTTAATCTTAAATATATTAAATCACAGTGGCTGATGGCCGATACAAATCTGGTATTTTATTTTAAATCATATTTAATAAATTAGAAATATGAAAAGTATGAATTATATATATATATATATATATATATATATATATTATATATATATATTATATATATATATATAATTTTGATCGCGTTTCCAGTGAAGCTGAACTGAAGTCTGAATTCACTTCACACGGATCGACTGTCACGCACAGAATACACGCGTTCACGCGGCTACAAACACTTCAGAAAATCTCACTGTTGTATTCGAATAAATCTGCAAGGTCTGTGAAATTAAATGTTAATTAGATATTCAGAGATTTGTTTTAATGATATAGATGTGTATTTGCTGAATGCTGAAGGTAAATGAGAAAATATTAGCTTTTAGTTTGCCTCTCTGTAACTAATAATATAAAAGCAAACACTGTACTTTCTCCCATTCAGTTTGCTTGCTTTCTTTGTTGTGGTTGGTCAGACAAAATAAACCAAAAATTTTCAGTCCATTCACATTTTAGTCTATTTTCCCTAGTCAGTTTTTGAGTCTCTGACAGACTAACTGCGCATGACCACCGGGGCGGAGCGAGCGCGAGCATTTTAAACGCACCGGCGGTTACACAACACAAGCAATGATGCTGCGTTTGAATTTTAGAGACAGAGACCTGCTTTTATACATTACCTTAACAACACTTTTTGACATTAGCGCGGGCCAAACATTCTCTCGCGGCCTATTGAGCAACTCTGGTCGAATCCATTGCTGTTGAAGTAACTTAATGCCTTTACCTGTGCGCTCATCATCAGAAACTTTGTTTTTTTTTATGATTATTATTCAGCTTTAAACCTTTTCATTTTTATAAGGCTTAATTCCTAAACTTCCTGAATTCCTAATTGGCGCGTTCCATCATCATTGAGCAATGCGCGTGTAAGTTCGCTCTTTAGGGTTAATAAATAGAACTGCATGTGTCTTGCGGAAGAATATTGTAGCCGGAACTACTTCTCTCTGTTTGTCTCTGACGAGTCACGCAGGTACTGTGACACTCCGCAGCGCAGCCGAGCCCCGTCTGAAATAGTCCGAATATAAACACTTATTATAGGCGCACCGTAGTGATTCAGAATAAGACAAAAACACGGTTTGGAAAATGGATTCATGATATACTCGTTCATTATATAAATTGTTCATTTTGGAAACAAAACAGTTACGGACGGCAGCAGCAGCTCCTTCTGTTACACACGCGCGAATAACATGATCATGCACTCGCACAAATGCGACCACATAAAATTTCAAATAGCACATCCTCAAAAAAAGGTCGCAGTCATGGCACCCTGCTGATGTCAACCCCCCCGCCCGCGATCCGGTGCGGGTTAAGAGCTTGCCTAGTTTAGGTCATCTTTACGCGGACCACTAGGGGGCGATGGCGGACCACTAGTGGTCCGCGGACCACACTTTGAGAATTACTGGCATAGAGTAATCCAGGATAAGTTCAATTAGGACATTTAAGTAGCTTAGAAAATAATTTTACTGGTGTGACATATTTTAAGCAATGTCAGTGCAAGTTACTTTCAGTTAAAACAGCTCAAACTGCTTGCATTTTATTCTAGGACTACGTTCAAAGGGTTAGTTTTCCCAAAAACTAAAATTCTGTCATCATTTACTCACCCTGAAGTTCTTCCAAACCTTTATGAATTGCTTTCTTCTGATGAACACAAAAGAAGATATTTTGAAGAATATGGGTAACCAAACAGGCTCAGGGTGGAGGGTGATTAAATGATGACAGAATTGTTTGGTGAACTATCCCTTTAAATATGGGGTAAATTAAATTTAAAAAATGCTGTGTCACGCTTCATGGGTCTGCCAGTCTATCTGCTGTTTTTCCTGCTCGTTAGCGTTGCCTAGTTACGTTTGGGGTTATGAGCTAATTAGAGTGGTTGCACCTGTTGGGCATTTGCGCTCCTATATCTACCACTGTGTGTTGTGTTCTTGTTGTCAGATCGTTGTTGCCCATTGTCCTTTTGCCTCACTCGTGTGTGGAGCTACCCGTTTTTGAAATCTACTCTTCAAAAGGATAGTTCCTGTTTATTTACTGCTACCTGGATACCCTGCTTTAGGTGGATGATCTTCCTTCATGGAGTGTTTGTTCCCAGTCATGAACTTTTGCTGCATCTGATTTCTTATTGTTTGCGCTCTACCTTAAAATAAACTTATTTGCACTCACATTTGGACCTCGAGTCTTATTGATTCTTGACTTCCCCGTTCTGACCACTAATGGATCCAATGAATGTGAGGGACCCAGCAGTCAGGAAAATTAGGGAAAGGAATTTAGGGGCAAAGAAAAAATAGTTTCCCCCCCAAAAAATTTTTTAATTAATCCAATAAAGCACTTACAAAATTAAAGAAACTCAAAATTTCACAAAATTAATCGAATGGCTTAAGCCTTTAAAAGAGGTCAACAGAACAAAACTGATCTGACCCAACTAATGAAACAATGGAAACATATTTATACAAACGGACTAGTCCAAATTACACACAAGAGGGGTAAACAAACAAAAGACAAAGTACTAAAAACAATCCATTTAAATAATTGAAGTAAAGATTAAATATAAATTTTAGAAAAGAAATGAAATCAAAATACAAAAAACGCCAACTTAAACATCTAAATCCTCCCTATAGTTCGTTAGTCCACTGGTACTGGCTAGTGGAACTAAAGAGCGGTGGAAGCGGCACGCAGGCCCTTTCGATGCCCACAACACGGTAACTTAGACTCAAAAGAAAATAATATTAACAAAAAATACCCAGCATAGCGAACTAGATTGTGTGCACTCCAACTAGTTAACAAGTACTGATATTTAATAAAATATTCTGAATGGAATAAATCAAATTTGTGTGTCTTATTACTAAATGTTAAAGAAATTACTTAAATGTAACCATTTGAGAAATGAATGCTGGTGTGTGTACATGTTACCGTGTGGCCACATTGTGGGCCATCACAGAGTGCTTCAGATTTACATTTTGACAAGCTGCAATGCACACATGGAGCAACAATACGAACAGCTTATGCCTACTGGACATGCGGTCCAGGCATTAGTAGCTCAGGTTTCAGAATTAACCACCCAGCTCCAGGAATTCCAAACCGAATCGGCCAACCAATCCACTGCGCTAAATCCAAATGTTCCATCTGCTGGCCGTCACGTCGAACCCCGTCTGCCAACTCCCACCGCCTACTCTGGCGAGCCACAGTTATGTCAATCTTTTGTAACCAAGTATTCTCTGCATCTCGCTCTCCAGACTTCATATTTTCCCACGCAAGAGTCCAAGGTTGCTTTTGTGGTTACTCTGTTGTTGGATCGAGCAGCACTTTGGGGAACTACAATATGGGAACAGAAGCATCCCTGTTGTTCTTCCTTTCAATCTTTCACGGAGGAACTGATGAAAGTTTTCGATTGAGCGGTTGTTGGCAGAGAGGCGGCGGGTTATTCTATCGAGTTTCGCACTTTGGCTGCGGAGTGTAAGTGGAGCATGAAAGCGCAGTGGTACATGTTTCTGCACGGACTCTCCGATCACATTCAACACGAGATTTATACGATGGAACTGCCCACTACACCGGACGGATTGATCGATCTGGCGATTCGGCTTGATGCCAGATGGCGACGTCAACGCTTTCCGCAGAACCCGACCATTAATCCTATGGATCAGTTTCCTGTCAGGTCCAAGGAGATGGTTGGTCAGATGTTTGACTCAGAGCCTATGCAGGTGGGCAGAACACGTCTCTCACAGGAGGAGGAAATCGACACAGGATACAGGGATTGTGCTTGTACTGTGGCACAGTGGGTCATATCGCAGCGCAGTGTCCTGTAAAAGCCAAAAGCCGTCAGTAGGTAGGAGGATACTGACGGGTGGGGTGGCTTTTAAGAAATCCTCTTCTGTTTCTACCGTTCTTCCTGTTAGACTACAGAGGGCTAGCGATCACTTTAGTTGTTCTGCCCTAATTGACTCTGGGGCAAAGTGTTTTTTGGACACAAACATTTTGCAAAACTCAAAACCCTTTTTCTCATTTTATATTCTGAAAAACGCTCCATAACTTCACTGTAACACGTCACTGCTCTCCTGCTGGTTGTACTAGAACACCTAGTTTGATAAGAAAAAAAATTATATATATAACTTTTATGATTATTATGAAAGAAAATCAATAACTTCACTGTTAATAGTAAAGCATTTAATAACTTGTAATGCCATCAAATTCAGTAAGCAATTATCATGCTGGTTTTATGTATGTAAGCTGCATAACATCATTTGTGTAAAGAAGGCCTTTATGTGCTACTTCCCAAACTAAGTGTTGTAGTGTAACCAGCAGGAGAGCAGTGATGTTTTAACTGAGTTTGGTTACACTACAGTGTGTAACACGGAAGTTATTCATGATTATTTTTGTAGAAATGCTTTTCTGATTTTGCACTTTTCAGACGGTCCCTTCGGACTTGTCTCACCGCCGCCTGCTAATAGAGACCAATTTATATATTATAAAGCTTGTTTGAGGAAATTCAAACTCTAAATGAGCCGCGCATCATTTGTGTGTATTAATGCTCGAGCTGACTTAATAAACACTACTGCCAGGCAGAGGGACAGGAAGGTTTTGTCGGAGCTCACAACAGCTTTTACAAGGGAACGATAATATCTTTTCGAGGGAACGCAAAAGATTGCTTTAAAAAAAAAAAAATCCTCCCATCCCATTTTTTTTTCCACCACCACATCCCTTTAGGGGCTCCGTAATATTTTATACTATAGGTAGTGTGCTCCCAACAATGCCGCACTTCTTAATTTGTTTTGCTTGTGACAATTTTATGTATGTGGTTATGATGTAAGACTATCATGTTTATAAAGTTGCTAAATATATACCCACAACACAAAGGTTTTTGGAGTTAATGGAATCTTTTTTCTTGTGCTTTATGTGACTAGAAGAGGGACAGACAGTGTGTGAAAGTCCTTCGTACTTACGAGGACAGCGTCTCTCGGAATTGGGTCTTTGGCTGAGAAGACAATGCCATCCAGGACTGGGTCACCAGGACTACCTGTTCTTTGTGGCCATTGGTTTTGTCATCTTTGGAGTAGGCACGGTGCTGGCTTGGGTACTCGGCATGGTGATAGTGCTCTGCCAGCATTGTGTCAGATGGAGGAAGGCTAGACCAAATGTTAATGTGACTGAAGAGGAAAATAAAAATGGCTTAACAGGACAAAGTGGTTAAGGGCACTTGAGAAATACTTGACTAGCATAAACCTGACTCCAGCCCTATAATGAGTATTGACAGGCAGGGCTGGGTAGGTTACATTTAAAATGTATTTCACTACAGATTACAAAATACATGCTTTAAAAGTAATTTGTAACGTATTTCGTTACATTACTCAAGTTTAGTAACTTAATCTGAATACTTTAGAATACTTTGGAATACTAATAAGTGAGGAACAAACACAAAAAAGGTCATTGCAAGTTTTTATCTCACAATTGCATGATATAAAGTTGCAATTGTGAGTTATAAAGTCGCAATATTGAGAAAAGTCAAAATTATGAGATATAAACTAGAAAAAAAGTCAGTATTGCAAGTTTGTATCTCCCGATTCTGACTTTATAACTTGCAATTGTGAGTTTAAATCTCGCAATTCTGAGAAAAAGAAGTCAGAATTATGAAATGCAAACTCACAATTGTGAGAGAAAAAAACAAATTGTGAGAAAAAGTTGCAGTGACGAGTGAATTATAAAATGACTCGCAAAACATGAAAACAGTCGTGGATCATCAGGTCATGACAGGACAGTTCAGTTGACAGTTGGGCAATTTTTTTTTATAAATTCAGTCATTTTGTCTTGTTCAGGACAGAACTAAATTAAAAAAAAAAAGATTATCCCTCTTATAAGAATTAAAATGTTGATGAAACTGAACTCGTCTTTTTCAGACGGTCAGAGTCAGAGAATCACCAATCGCTGTTTAAATGACATTAAAACTCAAAGTAATCACTTTGGTAATCTAAAACACTTTTCAGATGGAACTGTAATCTGATTACCACCCATTTAAAATGAAACTGTAATGAAATACAGTGACTCAAATTTTGTATTTTAAATACATAACTAAGTTACTTGTATTTCGTTACTCCCCAACCCTGTTGACGGGCAACTAAGACAGAAAGTGAGGTGACAACTGTTTGATCATGATCTTGAGCTAGCTGACATAGACTGCATGCAAAAGTTTAAAAAATGCTGCCTCACAGGCAACATAAGTAAAACAGGAAGGCAACAATACACATCAGAATCGTCGAGATTGTACCACATCCTGTCCACTGAGATACCTTCATCTGATAGATGTCTGAAGGCAGCAGATGTATTCCCCACTATCCTGTGAATTTCATTCCTTGACAGTAGAGCTAAAAAATAAAAAGGTGTCTGAAACTGGCTATGGTGGTCAATTTGTGCAAATACATTTTTTACAACAGAAATTAGTATTGTAGTAATTCAATTTTCGCTTTATTTGTCACCAAAGCTCTGTCTTTTATGTTGTTGATCATTGGACTATTATGCTGCCTCAGAGGTCTGTCCGAAATCAACTTTCTTCATGCACAAATGCTGCCTGCAAAGTCATTGCCTGATAGGGTAGCAAGGGAACAAGTCAGCTGCCTAACCTTTCAGGTGCAGCTATTGCAAAATGATTAGATATATATAATGCATATGTGTTATCTGGATTACATAATCAGATTCCAAAAATCAAGTACTCATAATTCAATTATATGTTTTATAATTATTATAATCAGAGTACCATTACTATTTTATTGATTACATTACATTTTATTTCCATATTTTTCTTTTTTTTTAATATAAGCTGACTGGTTTAACTCTTATGTGCTGTTCGGGATGTTTTCATCCACCATGGGGAATTTTTTTATCAGATAAATATTTTTTTCACATTTTTTTTGCTTAAATCTATTAATCAACCTCAGTCCTGATCAAAACTACTAAATGTAAAAAAAAAGTCAGGATTTTAACTCTTTAATTGCCAAATTCATAAACGATGTCACTGATTTGGGAAAAAACGTGTCAAAGATTAGAAACAACGTTGTTAGTTTTTGTGCAGCATCAGATTTTAACATGATTTTTTTTTTTAATTTAGTAGTTTTGATCAGGACTGAGGTTGATTAATAGATTTAAGCAAAAAAAAAAAAACTAAAAAAATATTTATCTGATACATTTTTAAACAGTTAAAATCGTGGCTGAACATAACGAAAGGGACGTGAATTTGAATTGAAGTTGCTCCAGACTGGCGAGAGGGCTGTCGAATCATATACACACACCAGCCATGAGTCAAGAAGCAGCAAAACTCAACCACTGGATTTATGGAAATCATTTCTATACAATCAATTACACAAATATACTTTAATGTATTTATTCACTTTATTAACCAGTGATTTCTGCTGACCTTTGATGATCATAATTCAACCATACTAATGAGCAAAACTGACTTTAGCTGTCGGGGTGTGCGGTCTGCAATGATCAAATAAAAACAGCCAAGGAGTTTTGGATTTATTAAAGAAACTTGAGAAAGCAGGACCAGAAAGTTTGATAAAAGTTTTTAAAACTTGAAGTTTGAAGGTTTTCAGTTTGAAATAGTTTGAAGTCTAAAGTAGTTTTTAAGCTTGTTTTTTTACACAAGTTTGAATGTTTTGAAGGAAATGCAGTCCAACTGAAAAACAGGATGGATAGATAAGATAGATAGATGGATCTTCAGTCCCATCTACTCGTTTTGGCGCTGCAGTAAGCACCTCTTGAGCAGTTTGAGGCCAGAGGTGCACAGAAGTGTTATCTACTGACAGCGGAACAAGCATGATGGGGAATACAGTGAACTAATTTATAATTCTGTGCATATCGTTATGATTTTATTTTTGAAGCTTGAGTTTGTTTTCTTTAACCAGATTAGATGTTGTGGTCTTTGGGATGAAGTCACTGTATGTTTTGTATTCATTATTAATGAATATAAACTATAAGCGCTCTTTTTTTTTTGCATGTGTCAAAGTAAAATCATTATTTATTTTTAGATAAATTAATTTTCATGGATGACATCAAGGTCTTTCTGCAGTAATGTCAATCCGAACAAAATGGAAAAATAGCTCGTGAAAATAGCTCATCTCAATATAGTATCTAATAAACGTTGGATGTAGAAGCTCAGTCACCACTTCCGGCCTGTAACAGCTGAAATCACACGAGTAGGGCATAACTAAGAGATGGCTCGTAAAAAGCGTTCAAGTCCTCGTAGAGCTCAGAATTAGCCTTTTTCACACTTCTGGGTTTTTGGTTTCCCAGAGACAAAGAGTTGAGGAGACGGAGGGAAGTAGCTATAAGAAGGGAAGGTTTTTCCACAAGCGAGTTCTCTGTAGTGAGCACTTCAAACCGGAGGACTTTGACTTTGGTATTAGTATTATACATATGCTATTATCAATATTGTGATATTATATTATTGTACTTATACTATTCATTACTATTTTATTTGCTGTATACTGTTTATTGACAAAATTATACACTTTATTATTGACTATCTTATATTATATACTACATAAACGATTTCTTACATATATTATATACACCAAACTATTTACTATTACTTCTCACTTTATCTTTTATTTACTATTTGCATTCAACTGTAGTTGTATCATCATATCAATACCACAAAGGATCCATCAGTTATCTTATGTTTTGGAGTATCTATTTGCAGTAGACAGTAGTTGTCCTATTTGGAGTATCTAAAGCAGCCTGATTTGTTTTTGACCATTTGCTTCATTTTCACGATGGTGGTCAATTCTAAAGACAAGAAAAGCTCAAATGGGTTAAAAGACAGAAATAAAAGAGCATATTAATCTAATAGCCGCAAACCCATAGCGGAACTAACTTTACCCCGCGTGTTTTCCCGGGAGTTTTCTGAAAACTCCAACGTGTGCTGCCATACAAACACATCATTTCAAGTCCGCGGACGTGAACGGCTCCGAATATAACGTGCTGTCACCTCAATATTTTGGTAAGTACGCGGTGGCGTGAATGCAGCATTACTTCTTACTGGAGCTGCATTCCAATCCAAATTTTTATGCCTAACACCTGCTAACTTCCCTGAGAGAGACTGACTTCCCCGCGTCTAGTTGAGTCGGATGTGCGTCATTGCTTATCCACTACTGGCGGAACTCGCTATTATTATTTAAACTCTCTTTTACTTAGAAAATTGTTTTATGCATACAAGTTGTTGGAGAAAATATATAAAATCTTATAGGCATATGAGCTGTTGGATAAAAATAAAATAACAAAAAAATTAAATGTATATCAACTTTGACTGTGAACATAGGCTGGGTGGGTCACTTTTAAAATGTATTTCACTACAGATTACAAAATACATGCTTTAAAAAGTAATTTGTAACGTATTTCGTTACATTACTCAAGTTTAGAAACTTAATCTAAATACTTTAGAATACTAATAAGTGTGGAACACAAAAAAGGGTAATTGCAAGTTTTTATCTTAAAATTCTCAGAATCGCAATTTATAAAGTTAGAAAGTCAGAATTATGAGATATAAACTCACAATATTGAGAAAAGTCAGAATTGCAAGGAAAGAAGTTATCATCATGCAATTCTGACGTTAAAACTTGCAATTACGAATTTAAATATCCTAATTCTGATTTTATAAAATGCAATTGTGAGTTTAAATCTTGGATTTCGGAGAAAAAAAAAGTCAGATGCAAACTCGTAATTGCCAGTAATTGTGTAAATTAAAAAGTCTCAATTACCTTTTTTACGATTTCAAGAGACTCAAAAACAACTATCAGAAAAAATGAAAACAGTTGTTTTCATTAAAAACATGTAAGTAATCAAAGTAATCACTTTGGTAATCTAAAACACTTTTCAGATGGAACTGTAATCTGATTACCACCCATTGAAAATGTAACTGTCATGAAATACAGTTACTCACATTTTGTATTTTAAATACGTAACTAAGTTACTTGTATTTCGTTACTCCCCAACCCTGCGTATAATGCAATTAAATTTAAACATAATGAATATTATACACTTTTATGCGATCAATAAATACACGATCTGCTGTGACGTCACAATCAAGTTGAATTATGGGATATGCTTGAAGTGTCCATCGAAGTGGACTCGCTCAAGATCGAGGGCGCACCCATAGACATAGACATATATATATATATATATGTATGTGTATGGGTGGCAGCGAAGTGGAAAGCGGGGCGGGGAAGAGTTTCGGGAAGTTCGCGAGTGCGTCTCTGAAGTGGAGTGGTGCGCAGCCCGGAATGTGTTTCAGTGGGAGTGTCTTGACTTTCACAGCCCTCCTGTGGACACACACGCACACTGCAACACGATTGATCACGGAGTGGATGTTTCTATAATAAACTTCAGGTGAGAAAGAGAATCCTGATGGAGAAAGCCATTCAATTCACATATTCTAAAGACTGCAGTAAATATAATACATAATATAAATGTAGTGTAATTAAACTAGTGTTTATAGTATAAGTTTATATCATTGCAATCGTTGTTTCCTGATTCAGATACTCTGGCATGTTTTACTTTCACAGGGGTTCATATTTGTCTGCTCGTAAGTTACCTGTCGTTTTGTCGATTAGTCGTTTCAGTGAGGAGTCACATTAAGGCAACACTATGAATTGCGATTTAGATTTTTTTTTTTGCGTATGGTTTCACTGGATCTGTTAAAAAACATGACCCGGAATAAAATGAAAACAAAACTAGATTCTACCAGTCAAAAAAAAAAAAAAAAAAAAAAAAACTGAATTAGTTAGACAGAAGATGGCGTTCTTTCCTTGTTTGATCTGCAGCTTTAACCATTAATAAACGCTTACTTAATTGACCATATGATCATATTTAACCCTTATGTGCTGAAGTTTTCATCCACTATGGGGAATTTTTGAGTCTTAATTTGGCCATAACTTTCTCTGTGTTTCAGCAAATGGAATGATTTTTGGTGACAAATCTTATTTTGACACATATTTTGGGAAAATGCTTTGAAAATGTTCAAAAACTCAACAGTACTCTGTGGGCAAATTCACGACCCTTTCATTATGATTTTAACTGCTTTAAAAATGTATCAGATAAATATTTTTTTCCAATTTTTTTGCTTAAATCTATTAATCGACCTCAGTCCTGATCAAAACTACTAAATAAAAAAAAAAATCAGGATTTTAACTCTTTAATTTCAAAATTCATAAATGATGCCACTGATTTGGGGAAAAACGTGTCAAAGATTAGAAACAACATTGGCTTTGATGCGTTGTTAGTTTTTGTGCAGCATCAGATTTTAACGTTTTAAAGAGTTAAAATCCTGATTTTTTTAAAAAAAAATTTAGTACTTTTGATCAGGACTGAAGTTGATTAATAGATTTAAGCAAAAAAATTTGAAAAAAATATTATCTGATACATTTTTAAACAGTTAAAATCGTGGCTGTATGAAAGGGTCGTGAATTTGAACAATGCACAAGGGTTAAAAAAAAAAAAAAAAGAGCCTGCCAGATTTAATGTTTGTCCACCCCATTGCTATTGATTGTGCAGAAACTGGTAGGTATGGTTAACAACTAAACATTTGTGAGATGCTTGTCTCTCTTTCTCCAGAGCAGAAATGAGTGATCCTCTCCTTAACCCACTGACCGTCATCTGTGCGGGATCCTGCTTTGCCTTCTCTGGACTGTTTTATAAGCTGTACAGCGAAAAAAGACAAGAAATACAGAAGCTGAAGGTAATAATCCCTATCTCTGCTTGCAAAGTGATACAGCAATTAAACACTGCTGTAATGTAGTCTAGATCAGTGGTTCCCAAAGTGGGGGTCCCCGGCGCAGGGGTCGCGAGATGATTTCTTTTCTTTTTAAAAAGTGGAAAAAATATTTATAGGCCCTATATATTTTTGTTGCAGTTAATTTAATTGTATAATTTGTATAATTTTTAATTAAATCTGTAGATTACGTCAGCGTCGATCACAATCACGTACATCACGCGCTGTTGTTCGCTAAAGCTAAAGGTGTTTGGAGGCTACAAACAAATAATACCTGCTTTAAAATGAAACGGTGGTTCATATCCACAACAGAAAAACCGAGTGGAAGAGAAAAGTCACAGGTGAGGCCGGTTGATGGTGCGAAGACTGCAGTTGCGGACATCGTTTAGATGTGTAAAACTGACATTGATATTGCATTATATGTGTGATGCTGAGAGAAATGAGGAAGAATTATTCAGCATGACACAGAAATGCTTTACCGAGTACTGAGTGTTTCGGACTGTTTTTGACCGTCGGATTGTGTGTGTGTGTGTCGCTCAGACCTGCTCGACTGGTTCCTGAAGGCAGAACAATGTTCAAACCCAACATAGTTGCACAGTTCCTTTCCGAGAGAGAACAGGTGGATATCGAGCGGCTCATGCAGAATTGTAACACTGATTTTTCACGTAGAACAATAAAATATAATTTTGTGTGCATAAAATCGATTTGCTGTACATTTCACGCGACGGGAGGGGTTGTTGGGGTGGGGGAGGGGCGGGTCGCGGAGCAGCAGTGCATTTATCATGGGGGTCGCGGGCTTAAAAGTTTGGGAACCCCTGGTCTAGATCTAATCAGGTTGTAGACTCAAACCCAGAAGCACTGATTCATAAAGTATGGTCATTGTGTCTTTAATGAAGACACTTATCTTAAGAAAGATCACATCATGTCAGTTTGGATGAAACCGAATGAGTTGTCTAAATTGGAGTAGTTTTATAAAAGCTTGCACATCCAAACATGGGCTTGTTTCCTCCACTTTGCAGGAGATACCCAACTTTCAAGCAGACCACCACCTGCTCAGGATTCTGAATGCATCATCCAACAAGAGACTTAATTATGTTGCTGTAGAGGGTAGGTAAATACTAAATAAAATGTCCATCTTAGTTTATGGATCTCAATTTTGCCTCTATTACAGGATTGGTGCAGGCCATTGGCGAGCCCATTTCCAGCCAGTACGTGCCACGGTGTTACGGTGTCATCCAGAAGATTACCGTGCATGAGCACTGGAAATACTGGAACTCTGTTCTGAAGTCATGGTAAATGCTTCACTGCCAATAATCTTGCTCGTGTTGGTAATTGGGTATGCTTGACCGAGGCTGAAGGGATGTTATGAAGTGAATAAATAGCAGATACAGTCCCTATCTTCACACTGTAACTGTTACTTCATACATTGAAACACAGTATTGCTTCATTATCTCTCTCCAATTTAAGCGGTGTGTGTAAGATTTTATGATAAAGCGTGAAAAACATCTTCCACGCAGGGTCTCCAAAAAAGTGAACAAGAAGCAGACCATCAACACAGTGCCCTTCAGCTTGATCCAGCCGGGATCATACATCAGTGAGGTTTCTGTCCGGGTGGACTCTCCTTTGGAGGCGTCCGGTGATTATCTCGAGCAGGTGCACAAGCGCCTCAGGAATGCTAAAGAGGGGCTGGTAGATGTTGTTTTGCAAGAGCTGAGTGGGGAGAAGCCTGTGGCTCAAGAAGAGAGAGAGGAGCTGCTGCGTACAGGGGTGTTCCTCACAGGATTCGGGGAGCTTGTGCTGGAGCAGGATAAGATCATGAGATTACAACCACCCAAAGATGGCCGCAGCTACGTCCTGATCCCCAGCGATTATAAGAGCTTCATGCAGCGACACGAGAACAGCGCTAGCATGTGGAAAGGGCTGACCGCTGCGTTTGGAATAACAGGGTCTACCCTCTTAGCGGCTTTTATCCATAGTAGTCTTAAGGATAAAAAAAAATAGCTCACTGTTATGAAACAAAACAATGCGACTGTCTTTGATTTTTCTGTAGAGCTTTGCTAGTGAAAATATTTTTCAAACTATCCTTAAATCAGTGTTTCTCTTTTTTATGAATCTAGTATTTCAGCTATGTTCTGTTCGACCATGTCACCAATATTAAAAGTCATTCACAACTCACGTGTGATCGTGCTGACTTTAATCAATATAATTCCGTGGTGGACAATGGGGTCCAATGAGTTCTTCAAAATAACTTATTTTGTGTTCGGTAGAAGAAAGAAATTCACAACATGAGGGTAAATAACAGTATGTAAATTTTCATTTTTGGCTGCGAAACAATTCATCTGAGGGAGAAGAGACCAACGTTTGTTAAGTGTATGGATGACCATCCAAATGGTTTGAGTCACACTCGTGACGGTTCGCGTTCATTCATCTTCCTCTGAAGACTCCTCAGCTTCTTCTAGCCACTGAATGAACTTCAAGAGCTGTGGGGACACAACATGAAGAAGAACTCAGTTAACAGTCCTCTTTCACTGAGATTCCAGTCAGTTCCCACTAAAGTTGTTCTGGTGACTGCATTCACAACTTTCCCATGTTCTGCGCTTTCATTCACACATCTTTGACACCGCCCCAGCTCTGTCCACTGGATTAATCCCAGTAATATTACTAGGGCCTGATACTGGGATTGTATTTTACGGCATTCTGTCTCATGCAGAGAGCTCTCTGGCAATTTTCTGACATCAAAATACAGTGTGAATGTGCAGTAGCTATTGGTTTAGTTTCACAGCAAATAAACCTTAAAGAATCCCACCCCTTGATTACGGCGGAGCTGTTGGCTCTTGTCTGTGGTGACACCCTGAGTGAACCAGCGCATGATGACATCCTCCTCCAAGATCTCCAGCTGATACATACTCATCAGCACCTGAAGTGGACAGACATTACATGCAATTAGCCAGCAACAGTCATGAAACTTGTGGTTGACTACAGAAAGAGAGGCAGCTCACTTTGACCAGAGCTGGCCAATGGGTGTCGAGTTCAAGGAAAACCTCCTCCATGGAAGTCACACAGTCCATTTGGTCTTGAGATCTCTTCACATAGTTCTTGAAGACTGGTGCCCACTTCTTTAACAACTGTAAGGAAAACATACAGGGACTGTTTTCAGTATCTTCTGCTATAGTCAAAATAACTGAATGAGCAGCATCTGACTTCCAACTTTACACATCCAGAGATTCAAGTTTAATTAGATTGCAGAGAGGCTATGTATGAGATCTAGATCAACGTGCCACCAAAATCAACAAAAGTGTCCCTCAAAAACTAATTCTCACCTTGTCTGTGTATGAGCGACAAGAATATGCCATACCTTTTCCCCCCACACACAAACTTTTTAAATGTACGCTATTATTCAACATTAAAAGTCATTATTCAAACATCAAGGACAATAATTATTGAAACGTAACAGGCAAATAGCTTCACTGCCTTCAAGTATTGCAGTTTTGTGCATTATGTTAAACGGACAGTTCACCCAAAAATGAAAATTCTGTCATTAAAGTCTGTGTAACGAGTTAATTTTGCACTATCGAAAACTGTTGTTAGTACGGTGTACTACCTACTAATTATAAGAAACACACAAGGCAACTTACTCTCATTTTAGGAAATGTCAATAAGGAAATCAAGCTGTTTTGTTTATTATCATAACCAGATAACATGCATTTGCGTGGCAAAAGCATAACTGGCTAGCAAAAGGTAGGCTGTACAAACTAACGGTAATGACAGTAATTCACGATTGAAGGGTTAAGCCACCCATACTAATACGCTGTAGTTATAATGTTGGGGGGGGGGGGGGGGGCATGCTCAGTGCCTCCCGTGCGTCATTGAGCCACCGTTGTAGCCCTGCCCAAAAATCCTTAATACAGAATTGGTGAAAGGTGAAACTCCACAATTTTTCATAGTCTTTGTAATGTGTTTCAGCAGTACATTTGAAACATTAATGAATGTGTTTAGAAATGATTTTCAGAATTGACTTTACAGACTTTAGAGGGTATGCATTGACCAAAACACGTTCCCTCAGCTGGACTGGGTGGCAAAAGAGCCCGCTGTTTGACTGGATTTAATAGGAGAAACTAACGAAAGTAAAACAAACGATTACACTAAAGGTTGGGCTCGATAATGTTGCTTACAATTTGTCAAAGAAACCTAATCTATGGATATTGACATGCAGCCAGGAATCATGTGTCCTGACATTTAGATGTGCCTGATTTCAACACTAGGGAAACACATAAAGCAAATCTGCCTGTATTTACGCTTTATACAAATACAGTGTTTGAATATATATATATTGATATATATATATCATCATATCATCAGCCCAATAACTTGTATAAGAAAAGCCTGCTTCTGCTTATGTTCGGTTATCAATGTTATATACGAATAAAAGCCTAAATTCAAATTGTTCATTATATAAAGTGATCATGTCTCTTCAGAAAAGGGGGTCGAAAGTGGTCAATTCATATGGATTAGTTTTATGATCTCTTTATGAAATTTTGAAAACATCAAAGTGTCAGTTGTACAGCTGTCTATGGAGGGAGAGAAAGCTCTCAGGTTTCATCAAAAATATTCATTTGTGTTCTGAAGATGAATGAAACTCTTACGGCTTTGAAACGACATGAGCGTGAGTAATTCATGACAGAATTTTCATTTTTGGGTGACTATACCTTTAACATGATCATTTGTATAGCTAAAATGTGCCAAGTATTGCACACATTTGCAAAAGTATCAGTTTTATTTCTATTTAATAGATTAAAAAAAGCTATGAAATTATGCAACTGAAAAGAATCTTCCCTTAAAATGTTATTGGTCACAAGTATTTAAAGAGGCAGTAAATTTCTAGTAAACACTGTTGATATTTGAAATCACCAAAACAAGCACGCCCCTACCCAAAACACAACTTGATATCTCCACCCCCAAATTCACTAACATGCTCTCCTGAGTGAACATGCTCCTTACTGCTGATTGTGGTGCTTGGTTCAATCCACTTTCAACAGCGTTTCTCAGAAATCACTTACTGCAACTTTAAATATATAAGGATATGCAGTCTGATTCTTTTTTTTTAAATCCTGTACATATCAGACATACTCACAGGGAGCAGATGTGCTGAATACTGAGCTGTGGTTATCTGTGCCCCCTGCTGGTGCAAAGGAAACTCAAGCACAACTCTCATCAAGATCTGCATTACTTCCTTCAGAGAAATGTTGTAGGCATACCTGAGAAGCACAAGCACAGCTGTCAATAATGAAATGACACCCCATTTGTTTTCTAGCATATAACTAAAACAAAACTTGTGGGGAAAATTACTACTTGAACATACATCTGTATGGTAAGAAGATCCTAAAATACAGAAACCATCTTCAGGAAAAAATGATTTGAAACGTAATTTTTTAGTTTGGCTCGCGTCGCACCCAATTTCATGGAGAGGGTGGGGTTTATGACCTCCACTGCAGGCCACCAGGGGGCGATTTAAACACTTTGGCTTGCTCCGCTCTAACTCTCAAATATAATTGTCCATTTTTCAGAATCGAATATTGCACTGACACATTAGTCATTAGAATCCATACAATTTTCCATGAGTTTTGGTCTGTTCCTCTCACACTGAAATCTTATTTCACTTTTATATGACTTTTATGATACTTTCATACAGTTTTTTTCTTTTTGTAGCTTTATAGCAGAAGTCACATTTGTGAAATGCAAAGCATCTCCTCTTGTGTGCCATGAAGAAAGTAACAGCTTATGGATTTGAAACATTTAATTTTTGGGTAAACAAAGTGTTTAAAAAACTGGATCTTTGTAACTTTAACTTACTTGAGTGAGTTAATCTCAAGAACCAGATTGTCACAACCAATGTTCTCATCCAACCCTCGCTGTAACGTACCATGAACCTCGTTCTGAAACACTGAGGACAAAAGAAAAATTGGTATAAAATGTTCTGAGTGAAATAAAAAGGTAAAATAGAGCTCTGTGTGTAACATATATGGATTCAGCAATGTAGCATTTCAGGTTTACGATTCTCACCTTTGACATCATCCAATTCAGGTGATGCAGTGTGGCTTCCTGGGTCATGTGATCCCTCACTAACCTCACTTTCACTGTCACTCTCTGGGTCAGGATTCAACACTAGGCCTGGAAACATGATATCACCATTAATGTCAGTTTACCCCCCTCTTTATTTTTTAAAATAAAACCATTACTTCACCCAAAATTTAAAGCACTATTATTCATCCTTATGTTGTTCCCGGCTCTCACCCCAAATGCAGTCGGCAAGCTCATCTTCCTCGGTGTCATCAAGAATGCTGGTTTTCCATCGGTATCCTTTACCCTCTGAACCCACCTCTGCTGGGTTAAACACTGACAAAACACAATGTTTAAGTAACACTTTGCTCATGTGACTCAAGCATTGAATATTCTAATAAATGTATTGAAATTTTTAGTGGTTTTTTTCCCCCCAAGAATATAAGAACACTATTTTAATGTGTCTTTTTTAGAGTGTAATTCCTGGAGTAAGTACTAAGTAATATTAACAAAATGTACTTACTACAAGTTTAGGGTTAGTTGCTTGTAATTATGCATAATTTACTGTTATTACTATAATAAATACATGCACCATATGACAAGGACACATTCAAATAAAAGTTACGAAATGTAACATCCAGTTTTAAAAGGCACAAACCTTTCTGTTTGATTTTGTCTTTATTGTAGCCAACATCATTGTCATCACTCAAGAACTCATCGTCATCATCTTCATCATCCTCTTCATCTGGATGGTGCATGGACAGAACTGTGCCTTCTTGTAGAGTAATATCTGGACCCACCACAACCTGTGCATTAACATTTGGTTGAAAAACAAGCCAACTAGCGGATTGATTTATAAAAGATAGAGAATTTTCAGCCTCTGTAAGATGAACATGGATCAAGTAAGGTGCAGAAACCAAATATGCATTTAAAAAATGTGGACACCTTTACATTTAACTTTCATGTCTCCAATATTTATATTTAAAATATATTAAGTGTATATGTATGTAGCAACAAATGAGTGGTTTCTTACATTGTAGGCGAGCACACACTGATCATTCAAAACGACTCCGTGTTTCACCTCCACACAATCACAGATAACTGATTGCTTCACCTTCACATTGTTGGCTATGTGTACTCTATTCCATATGTAAGCTCTTTCCAGAGTCACATTGTCTCCTAAGTAGACAAAACAGCAGTTAAAAGGGTGTCATTCAAATAGATTTTAACATCATATCATGGTCAAACAAACAATGATAACTGAACTGATTTTCGACAAGCATGAATCCAAACTAATTCAGTTACTATAAAGACAGTACCGATGATACAGTTTGCTCCAATCACAGTATTTGATATGGTGCAGTTTGCTCCAATCACTGTGTTTCGACCAATAAGCACATTTTCCTCCATCTGGCTGCCGTGACCCAGACTGACCCCTGGCTCACGGTACACATTATGTCGAGAGTGTGTACAGCTCTGGCCCTCTTGGTCTGCGAAGTTGGCCTCAGGTGTGATCGGATAGATCCAGCGTCGGATCATGTCGGAAGAGACCGTGTCGTACATCAGGAGGTTAGACACACGAGCCCCGTATCCATCTTTAGTGACATGCATGTGGATCTGGTTTCCCAGGATCTGTGAAAAAGAAAGCCTTTTAGATCATATACAAATTCAGAAATAAGCAAGTCACTTGATTCCGTGTTTCATACCTCTTCATTGACTAGAAGCCCACGGACAAAGTCATTTTTTGTCTGGTAGTCAAAGTTGTCTGTGAAAAGCTCAGCAACCTGCGTTACACAATATTCATCAAGCAATATGTTCAGAAGTTAAAACAAACACAGCTGTAAAAAAACAACAACAACAAAAAGACACACTCACCTGTGGAGAACAGATGCTGATATGACAATCCAAAAG
Source organism: Opsariichthys bidens (assembly GCA_037194245.1). Taxonomy (NCBI): domain Eukaryota; kingdom Metazoa; phylum Chordata; class Actinopteri; order Cypriniformes; family Xenocyprididae; genus Opsariichthys; species Opsariichthys bidens. The sequence goes on from CM074303.1 coordinate 3,480,038, forward strand.
ATCAAACCTAATTTCGAATTCGTCACTTCCACTATGGAAAATATTCTGTATGAAAAGAAGGAGAAACTATAAATCACAGCAATGATTTTTATTTGCTTTGTCGAGCTGACTGACTGCATTCACACATTATAGTATTATTTGCTGGACATCATTGAGGATGAGTATTAAAAGCTCAAAAGTAAAACTATTTCTCTATGCTAACAGACTTGTCAGCACTCTTCTGTTTTGTATTTCCACAGCACAAAGGTAAGATCTTGCGGATTTAGAAACGAACCGCTCGTTTTTAAATCTTCCCGGTCTACTTTTTGTTCAAACATTACAATGCTCATGATAACCTTTGTTAACTCTACAATAAGTGTGATGTGTCGCCAGCTAATTACACTTCGACAGCGATGCCACAGAAATATACAGAGCTACCTCTAAAATGAAAGTTCAAACATCAAATTCTAAAAATGGCTGCAAACTTGCTTCTTTGGCATATAAGGTCTATAACATCATGCCAACAACCATTAGGAAACCGCTCAGCAACTATCTGACAACGCCCTAGAAACCAACCAGAACAATCAAGCAAAAAGTACCAATGGCTTGGCAAACACCCACAGCCCTCATCGTGTCGGCGAGTTCTGCGCAGGAATGCCACGCGCACATTTGCTTTGTAAAATGTCAAATCTATTTTGATATGATTTTTGGGTGAAATACAAGCCAATACCAACAGCACTAAGTGAGAAAGATCTCACCATAGGGAACTGAAGCCTCTTTAATGCCTGTGCTTTCTGGTAATGAAGAATGCGCTTGCTTTTGCTGTCCATAGCCACTATGATGTCATCATCTTCGCAGCGAGTCTTGTGGCCAGGCGAGGACTCTTTGAAGATCATGGTCATCACCGAGACATTCTTCTCCATTTTGCGCCGCTGTCTTTCAAGGAAAAAAAAAAATGGTTTAATGATACACAGTATAAATCCTAAACAATCAAGTTTACAGGCCGGGCTCACCATGTTTCCTGTGGAGAGATGACACTCACCTGTGTTCCTGTAAAGCCTGGGAAACATCAATGTTTGAAACCACGTCCCCATATACCAGCAGAAAGTCAGAGCGGACAAGAGCTTTGGCGTCCACATCCCTTAATACATCTCCAAGGGAACGGTATAGATCCGAGGTGATGATGTGGACCGTATTGGGAGATGTGGGGCGACACCATTTCGACTTTCTGTAAATTAGGACAGCAAATACTGAGTCATCGGGATCACAGTTTTTTGAGTTTTGGAGTTTTTCTCCATTTGTTGGAGTTTTGGTTCCTTTGGCTTGCTTAAGTTGGGGACACTTGCTTGATATTCAGCAGTGTTTTTGATACGCCTGCATTGGTGTCGTTGTATGTGAACTGAGCTGAGCCGGACGATTACGTCACTGTTTTCTGCAGTGCTGATATACATAAATTAACTAGACTAATAACTACTGATATAATGAATCAATAATATATAGAATAAGCTGCACAATGACACCATTTTCTTATTTATGTAAAGCAGCTTTGCCACAATCTGCATTGTAAAAAGCGCTATATAAATAAAGATGACTTGACTTGACAGTCATTCTCTGATATCAACATAAAAAGTCACAGTGTCTTACTGTAAGTGTTCCTTTATTTTGCTGGACATCCAGCAACAGAAGACAAAGGTCTCTTGTACTCCAGTAGATGTCAGAAACTCTAGTGTGTAGTCAATCATGGAGACATTAGCCAGAGGCAGCAGGGCCTGATGGGAGAAAGCAAAAATAAAAAGATGGTCTAGAAATCTGAATTAAACAGGCAGCAATTGATGCACTCTGTTCCAAAAGTCAAAAGTCTGATGATACCATGGTACTTTTACACATTCAGTGTTACTAAATGATAACCATATACACAGCAGGCAAAAATAATTCACTGTTTATTTTACTTATTTATTTTTTTATATTGACAAGCGTATTCAAGAACCTAACTCACACCCATAACTTTCCAGTGGAGTGCAGTGTGAACGGAACAGGAATGAACAACCTTGTTGTCTGTCACATCACACAAAGCCGCTCTGTGCTGCACAAACGCATATGTGTCAGGGGTTTGTGTGTGGTTTCCGTAACTTACAGTAACAGAGATATGAGTTGTGTGTAATCTGAAGGTTTTAGATCCAGCCACTGATCTCCACCGAAGTTGCTCTGGTCAGTTTTGTGTCCAACTACACGCGACTCAAATGCTCTGCTCTCCACGCAGCTATAAAAGCTGTTGTCGGTTAATGGAGATTTGACAGATGAACTGTGGCTTGACTGGACTCTTGTGTTAAAAGTGATCGGAAAAACTTTTCAGTTTTATGGATGTCGGCATCTTTGATATTACTTTGGTCACTTTTGCTATGGTTACTGTAAAGAGAATACAGGCTTGACTCCCATTCCATGTCCATACAGACAATATTTGAGATACTACTGTAAGCTGTTTAAAGTCCGAATTTGGAGATATAAACTTGCAATACTGACTTTTATATTGCAATTGTGAATTTAGTATGTGAGTTTATATCTCGTTTATAATTTTGACTTTTCTTAACATTGCGAGTTTATCATAATTCTGACTTTTCTCAATATTGTGAATTTATATCTCATATTTTTGACTTTATAACTCGCAATTGCAACTTTATATCACACAATTGACCTTTGAATTGAGCAATGACCTTTTTTGTGTTTGTTCCACACTTATTAGTATTCCAAAGTATTCTAAAGTATTTAAATTAAGTTACTAAACTTGAGTAATGTAACGAAATACGTTACAAATGACTTTTTAAAGCATGTAATTTGTAATCTGGAGTGAAATACATTTTAAAAGTAACACACCCAACCCTGTGTTTGGGTGAACTAACCCTTTAAATTCTCAAAAAAACATTTAGAAATATGTTGATTACATCTAGTATTCTCTATAAAACCTTGATTTCACACATTATCTATAAAATAACATGATAATAATTAAATGTTTAAAATGTGTTATACCTCCCAAAGCAATTATACGGAGTATTTTAAAGGCAAACATTTCGAATTGATGCCAGTAGAAATGAATTTTATGACAATACTGAAAATATCGATTCTTTTTTCGATAGAATACCAGCAGAAGCTTTATGTCTATGGACATCTTATGAACAACAACAAAGAGGTGAAACCTAAGTTTTGTCTAATTCACAGTTTGTTTGTTTATTTATTATACGTGATGAACATTAAAATGCGATACTGTTCAGGAGAACAACATGAGCTGCTGTTCTAATACAAAGATGCATCTTGTCGGTAGAACACAAGTTGTTCAATAAACAATTAAATGTGAAGTAAATATGGCATGCTTCTATTCTCATACACTGTTATTAACACGGCAACATGCTTATATACAAGTGAACTAATATTTGCACAACAACTTTTTTTTAAAACAACATTACAGTTATTAAGCCGGAGGGCAGTGAGAAGGACCCACAGCACATGTGCTCGCGGAGATGTTCCCTTCACTCACCCGCGGCTGGTCTTTGGTCACGGGGAAGAACCTGCGGTTGAAGCTGTCGGCAATGAGAACAGCCTGCAGCGGCTGCTCCTCTTCATCCTCTTTTGATACTGCCTTTCTAGGGCGACTCTGTTTCCCTGTTTTGCCTGACATGTTTGCAACTGGGTCTGCTCTGCAGTCTGTCAAGGAAACGCAATACAGCGGCAATAAGCGTTGTTTTTAGTGACCCGGAAGTTGTCTCTAGTAAGTCGGTATAATGTTTACAACACTGAATCTACAGTTTTAACCCTTAACTGCTTAACTTCAGTTGAATGTCATAGTTACAGTTTGTCAGTGTTATTATTCAGTAATAAATTATTGTCCATGTTGCGGCTGAAGAGCGGCGTTGCCACATGAAAAACGTTACTTTTCTCAGCGCTGGTATGGAATGGACCAATCACAAGCTAACGCTGCTTCCGCAATCGCCCCCTATAACCTTAAATAGGACACTATTTGAGAAGCAACAGACATTTTTAGTGGTGTCCGAAACCTTACATTATGGGGTGCACTCATTTAATACCACAGCGCATTGCTATAAAGAGTGAACAACTGATTTACGCTTAAAGGCTCGAGAATACCCATAATGCACTGAGAATCGCGCGCCGAGTGAATTCCCGCGTCTCGTCAGAAGATGGCGACCGCTGCTGATTCATCCATCCATCCTTTTGTTTTTTATTTTTAATGCTTGTAAGTATATTCAAAATGCAACTACAGACTAAACCAAGACGAAATGTGACAATCTACTTCTAAAGCATCCAGAACGCTCAGCTGCTTTCATGGGAAGAGCATCACTGGACACTTATTTTCTGCTCTTTGTTGAAATGATTTGGACACTCCAGCTGAATAATGTTGAATCTGACAGACTGTTGTAGAGACATGAAGCTCAGAGAACATATTCTTCACTGCTAAATATCTGAGCTTCAGCATTATTTCAGATTGCAGGAGAAATAAAGGAAAAGATCATAAGGACACAGAAACAGTGCTAGTGACATAGAAGCGGCACAACTTACCCAACATTAGGTGCAGGGCTGGCTCGGTTACTTTTAAAATGTATTTCACTACAGATTACAAAATACATGCTTTAAAATGTCATTTGTAACGTATTTCATTACATTACTCAAGTTTAGTAACTTAATCTAAATACTTTAGAATACTTTGGAATACTAATAAGTGTGAAACAAACACAAAAAAGGTCATTGTGAGTTTTTATCGCATAATTCTAACTTTTCCCCTCAGCATTGTGTGATATAAAGTTGCAATTGTGAGTTATAAAGTCAGAATTATGAGATATAAACTCAGAATATTGAGAAAAGTCAGAATTATGAGATATAAACTCATAATATTGTGAAAAGTCTGAATTATGAGATATAAACTCACTCTAAATTCACAATTGCAAGAAAAAAAGTCAGTATTATAAGTTTATATCTCCCAATTCTGACTTTATAACTTGCAGTTGTGAGTTTAAATCTCGCAATTCTGAGAAAAAGAAGTCAGAATTGTGAAATGCAAACTCACAATTGTGAGGGGAAAAAACAAATTGTGAGAAAAAGTTGCAGAGACGAGTGAATTATAAAATGACTCGCAAAACATGGAAAGAGTCAAAAACATGAAACTGAACTCGTCTTTTTCAGACGGTCAGAGTCAGAGAATCACCAATCGCTGTTTAAATGACATTAAAACTCAAAGTAATCTCTTTGGTAATCTAAAATACTCTTCAGAAGTAACTGTAATCTGATTACCACCCATTTAAAATGAAATACAGTTACTCCAATTTTGTATTTTAAATATGTAACTAAGTTACTTGTATTTCGTTACTCCCCAACCCAACATTAGGTGTAAAATATGTTGTCACTGGGGAATTTGAATTTAAAATAAATAAAACAAAATGTTAGTTTTTTGTGTGCATTATCTCATGACAATCTTACTTTACTGCACATTATTCAAATGTCTTCCATTCAGAATATTTCCATGCAGTGAAAGATACAAAACATATTTAATACAACAAAATGAAGTTTACAAAAAAGAACTTTAATTAGATAAAAAAATATATATATATGAAATGTTTCTCCTTGCAGTTCACCAAATGTTGTGTGTTTGCAGAGGAATATAATCACATAAAAAAGAGCTGGATTATATTTGCCACAACGATCCTTTTCAGTAAAATTCTATATTTCATAATAGGCCGATATGTACAAAAAATCTCAGCCCAGGCTCAATGGAAAAACGTACCCGAGTCAAAATACGTTTCGTCGTGCACATTTCACAACAGTTTCAAAGTGAAATGTCCAGAGAGTGGCACTAAAAGCTTGTTTAATTTTTTCCGGAACAGATGAACGTGAATATGGTCCGTTTTATTACATTGATACACATCACCGCAGTTCTGAATTGAAATGTCCGGTGAGTGGCGCCAAAAGCTTAATGCTTCGTCACGTTTAATAACGTACACCTACACTAAACCTAAACCTGCCCAATTGGGTTAACAAAAGCAAATATAAACATGGGAATTTCAGCTTCTTTTTGAGCTCTTTTACCGTGACTCAAGTTTCATAGGATTCAAGTACAATTCTGTACCCGCTGAGCTACCGAACAAGCTTATAATGTCAGTAAAACTGAACAAATGGAGCTGGGCAAGTGATGAAACCTCAAGTATATATTCGTTTACACATCATGCACTCTGGTAAAAAGTGTTTTGAGGCCATAATTGTGCAAGGAGTATTTATTAATCCATAATCTGGCCCTGTAATCATAATTGTGTGTAAAAATGATGCTTGTTGTTTTACTGCCTCTAGTGTTCATTTCTGTTAAAAACTGCAGCGATATGTACGTATTGGTACCTGTTTTGCGTTTTGCAAAAATGTTGACACAGTTACGTTTTTCCAATGAGCCTGTTTTGAAACATTTACATCAGCAATTCAACAACAAATATGAAATACAAAAACAAATATAAATCTTGCTATAAATTTACTTTGACATTGAACTTGTTTTACCTTCCCTGTAGAACATTTACTTGTAATGTAACTATAAATGAATATTCCTAAAGAAGTACATGACATTCTTATAACTTCTGATAAATCCATATTTCTGCAGTTTAAAAAGATCCAGCTTGAGCTGAAAGTGTGAATCAGACCAAGGTTCAAAAGTGGTAAAGCTTCTGTTCCTGAAGAACGGAGATGAATTTAGCTTTCACACCATCACTGTGTTTACGTATAATGTCGCAGATCTTTCTCATGCTCTCCTGGCTGGTTAAACGGTCATGTGTGATTTCAGAATATTGTTCCTCATGAATTAGTTGCTGGTGACAGAGTGTATCTGCAATGAACCCAACATTTGTCACCCCCTGAATGAGATTTGGCCAGTGGTTATCAAAATATCTTGCTTTCTCTGCCTCACTATTCAGACGCGGCTTGTCTCTTTTAGGATTTATCAGATCACGATTCAGTTGTGGATTGTCTCTCTGATCAAGTTCATCTTTCAAAATTGTTGCAGTCCAGACCTCCTCCTCATCCTCCTTTCTGATAAGAGTCATTTGAAGATCGTTCTCCAGACGTGTCGTGACCTTGAAGTAGTTTGGGTCAGTTTCTCTTCTGAATGTGATCCCTTCTTTGGGATGGAGTGTCAATGCACCAGGAACGTCAAGAATGTGCGGTGTCTTCATCCGAAATGGCCTGTCAGGTCTGGGATGCTTGATTGGGTAACTTAACTTCTCATTCTTCTCAACTTTTTCTTTTGCACAACCATCAACTGGAAAAAAGTAGACATGTAGAATGAGAGGAACTTCAGAAGACATGTAGAGCAGAAGATCGCAGTGTTCAGCCACTCGCATTATCCAACTTAAGATTAATGTTGTAAGAGAGAATGATGGTTGGACAATCTTAGCATGGAATCGGGTCAACTGCACAGGTTCTGTGGTTATTCCCTCATCTTTTACGGTGAGGACTTTCACAGCATCTTTGAGAGAGGGGTCAGACTCTCCTAAACAGGCGTATTGGGGCAGATGAACTTCCTCCAGTTTCCCTGAGATCACCGTCACGTCCATCACTGGAGCGATCCGGTTGCACTGCAGCCTCTCCAGCTCTTCGTTGAGGAAGTGTCCATCTACGGTATGGTACTGAAGGGTGACATCACAGTCACAGACCCATCGCATTCTGGTCTTGACACACTCGTAACGGCCTGGATCAGTGCTGACCCTGAACTTTGACCCTCCTTCATCTGTACAGGCCGACGGCTCAATCTGAACCCACTGATCAGAATCAGCTATGTGGGCACAAGACTGACAGTTCAGCAGTGGATGAATCTTGAGCCCAGAAGACTTGGGTTCAGAGAACCTGTGAAGAACCAGAAGAAGGCAGAATGAAAGAGTCAGATGGATTTTATGCACAAACAGAGTAAAAAATGAATGAGACTTAATAATAAACTAATAAATAAAACTCACCGGTTGGCCGGCGACTTTAACTACATTAGTTAGCATGTACTAACAATGGCAAAATACTAACTTAATTCATTTTAAAGTTTATTTAATCATTATTAACATTTAAATTTGTATCTGTCATTATTATTTAATGGACCTGAACTAACATGAACTAACAATGCGCGAGTATAAATACGGAAGAGCGTGCAATCGCACATTCAGCTTTCAGAGCCGAGCGGTTCTTCTGTTCCTGCTCGATGTTCCTACTCTCGAAGAGAGTGAATTCATCAAGTGTCTGCGAGTGCTCCTCGGGAAGAAGCCTCTGTTCCAGTGTTGGTGTGACGGCGCTACAGTGGTGGTCCCAATCTCCCTGAGTTTTTATTGCTCGTGTTTTACTGTTTATAAAGCCTGAAACAGCTTGATGTTGCATCTTCATTGAGTTTTGCTGTTTGTACAGCCTAACAGAGTGAGTGCACACTACAGGATGCACTTTTCCCTGCCAGTTGTGCCGCAGCCAGTTCCCCTGTGCGCTTCAGCACCATGAGCTAAACAAGCAAAAAAGAGCAAACGGGTGTGACATTGTATCTTGCTAAAGATGTCATTCCACCCATGTGTTTCTCGATGCGACTGTTACCTGCCACCGGCTGACACTTATGATCATTGTCTCACTTGTCTGGGCATTAAACATGCTGAGGCAGCATTTGTGGAGGAGTCATGCACCCACTGAGGGAAGATGACCATCTTGGTGTTGCGGTCGATGCTGAGATACCTCAGACAAGGTCGAGTCCCCTCACCTATACCCTGATCTAACTCCTCTTCTGGCAATCAGTAGAGTGCTACTTCAGCGATTAGCCAGGGTGACCTGAGGATCACAGTTGTCATGGTCACCTTAAAGTTCAGAGACCTACAGAAACTGAAGCTGAATTTAAGACTCGTTATCTGATGATCTCAGACAAAATATTCACACACACGTGGAGTTACTGAACCTGCTACAACTTCCTTTTATTTCTAGTGAGTGAAACAGACATTTGAACTTTAAATGAAAATATGATGATGAAAATTGTTAAAAACTATTCTTACTGTAGATCCTCCAGTTTATAACGTGGATCATCCTCCAGATCCTCCAGCAGCTTCACTCCTGAGACTCCTAGATTATTCTCACACTGATCCAGATATGTCAGGTGTGAGGGGATTGATCTCAGAGCAGCACAACCTTCATCTGTGACACCACACTTCCACAACCTGTAGAGAACAATGACACACTCTTCACTCTCTCAGATCAACAGACTTCATTATTTAAAAAAGCATAGATCTCCATGTTTGATGTAAGTAAGATTTACCATGTTATTTGTGTGTGTTTGTGTGAGAGGAAAAGCTTATATAAAAACTTATATAAGAAATTATTTATATCACATTAAATAATATGTCAAGATGATCACAGAAAAGAGATGGATGTGATGGTCACTAACGATTCTGGTTATTCATGTATCAAAGTCCTGACTAGTGTTGTCACGATACTGGAATTTCTAACTTCGATACGATACCATTTTCAATACTACAGGGAAAAATGCTGTATATACTGTTATATAGATCATTTTAATATTATTTCTTTTTTCTCCATCTATTGAAAGTCCAGCCAATCAAAAATGTCTTCTGAAGAGATCACTTTATATGATAAAGCTTTTAAGCTTTTTTCATGTATAAACATTGATCAATTACCATTATCATACGAATATTTGCTGAATAAATGTATTCATTTTTACAATGGGGTAATTTTGCCGCAATAGGTTAAAAACAGCACAAGGAAGCTTGATTTCAAATGGTAACTGAAGTAAAAAAGACAAGTAAATAGCAATGAAATAAGAACAAACAAATAAATTAACAATAGCATAAATAAATACAATAGAATAAAGATACAAATGAAATGGACTGCTTTATTTTTTCAGGTAGTATTCAGGAAAGAAACTGAATAAAGAAAGAAATCAAATTTAAAAGTTTTTTTTTTAAAATTTTACAAGTCTTTTGTTGTTGGATTAACATTAGCACGTTTATTAGGCTGCTGTCACTTTAAGACCTGACGCACACAAATCCAAAATACTGTTACACATTCTTTCTGAACTGTTTAAGACTGTGTTTATGTTAATACTCACCAAAATGAGCTTTGTGACATTATTAATAAGGCAAAAAGAGAAAAAGAGCTTGTTTTGGCACTTGTATGTCAGAGAGAGAGAGAGATATTCAGACGAAATATTATAAAGAATATAAGTATATTGATCTGAAATATAGTACATTCATTTTAAATTCATCCAGGTTCCATTGAATTTATCTTAAGATATTTTACATTATTTTTTTTACCATATTATTAAACTAATTATATAGAACCATACAGTCAGTGCACTACAACTGAACTGGTTCTATGCCTTTATTTTTATGAGATTTCCTATACTATAATGCAGACAAAAGGAGACAGCAATGAAAGGGTTAAACCTGGAAGACCCTGAGAGAGAGAGAGAGAGAGATTCAGAAGAAATATTTTGAAGAAAACAAGTATATTGATCTGAAATATAGTACATTCATTTTAAATTCATCCATGTTCCATTGAATTTATCTTAAGGTATTTTTCGTTATTTTTAAACATATTATGAAACGAATTATATAGAACCATATAGTCAGTGCACGACAACTGAACTGGTTCTATGCCTTCATTTTTTATGAGATTTCCGATCCTATAATTCAGAAAAAAGGAGACAGCAAAGAAAGGGTTAAACCTGGAAGACCCTTAGAGAGAGAGAGAGATAGAGAGAGAGAGAGATTCAGAAGAATTATTTTAAAGAAAACAAATATATTGATCTGAAATGTAGTATTTTCATTTTAAATTCATCCAGGTTATATTGAATTTATCTTAAGGTGCGCGGTCATTATTAGGAGACGCTGAGTGTCTCTTTGTGTGCCAGAAATCTTCCAAATTCTAATTGAAGCTCTTTAAAACATTGTTGTGATTAAATGTTGTGTAATCGCTGGAATGAACAAGGTTAAAAAACACGTAAATGATTTCGTGATCACTCTCACAGAAATCATCAATTTGTCAAACACGGCTCGCGATCTCTACAGGAACGTCTTTCATGCATCTTTTGGTTATTAAATTTCTTTTTTATTTCTTGTCCTTAAACAGATCGTTATTGTGATTATTTTTAAGTTAAACATACTATATTGATTAAAAAAACATTTGAATTTCTTATTCAATGTTAGTGTTATTGTATATAGAAATAAACAGTGTATGATTCAGAGGAGAATATTGTCTAGTATCATGAATTATCATTGAGTGTAATCTCAAAATACAACATATTAAAGAAAACAAATATATTGATTCGAAAATTGTATTTTGATTTTAAATTCATCCAGGTTCATTACCAAACATACATTCTTTTTTAAAGTATTGTTAAAACAATGTCTATTAACAATGTCTCTAAAACAAAGTTTGACATCTTGCCATGGCAACAATATTTAAGAAATCACAAAGACATTCACATGTCTACATCTGAAATGTTTTGACATAATAATGAAGAAGTTTGAAGCAAATCGGGTAAAAATAAGAGGGTGATCTCAAAGCATTTTGAAAGTGACACACTTCCTGCTGCCAGTTGGTGGCGCTATATATTTGACTCATAATAGTCACATCCATGTGCTCGGGCTTGTACAACGAACACACAGCTGAAGTTTCATAAAAATCAATGAATGTATGCAGACATTAAAACACACTTCCTGTTTCTGTTTTCTTGCCATAAATTCGTTGCCTCACCACGGGCAAACCGTTTTAGATATCAAAAATCCCCTGGCAATTTTGCGTCATCAATGTCTTGACTTCATGCTGATCGAGTTTGGTGGTGATCGGATAAAGCGCCTAGGAGGAGTATATCAAATTCCAGAGCATGCGTTTTTCAAACAACCCATAATAGCTCACTTCCTGTTGAGGCGGCGAACAACTTAGAGCACGAAAGTTGTCCGATAAGATCTTCATGTGTACCGAGTTTCATACCAATATGTGCAAGCGTGTTTGATATATGGACCAAGATTTTGGACCCCATTCAAGGGGGCACTGTCGAGCCCCCTGCCACGCCCGGGTCCCAACCTCTGTCACGTCCTAATGGCCGCAGGTTCCAATGCGTGTGCAAAGTTTCAAGAGTTTTCATGCATGTTAAGGGCCCCAAAAGTGCCAAAAACCTAAAAAAAAATAAAAAAAATAAAGAATAAATATAGCTGCTAGCAGCGATGTGCGGGCCCAAGCCGGTGGCACCGCCACCTCGGTGGTTTAAGGACAACTGGGCACGGCGGGCAAAATGAATTTAAACGGTGTCTCCAGTTGGAGACTGACCAGTTAGTTGAGTCAGACTATTCAATATAATACTAACTAAAAGCGATCATATCATAGCAAAGTTATCATTAGCAGTTCAAAGTGTTATATATTCAGCTGAATTTATCTTATTATATTGTCAAACTAATTATATAAAACTAAATAGTCAGTGAAATACAAATGAACTGGTTCTTTGCCTTTATTTCTTTATACAAATTTATAGAAGAGAAGGGCTAAGAGATTTCCTATGCTATAATGCAGACAAAAGGAGACAGCAATGAAAGGGTTAAACCTGCAAGACTAAAACACAGAGAGAGAGAAGACACACACACACACACACACACACACACACACACACACACAGACTAAGAAAGAGCAGTGGCGTATAAAGTACTTGTAAGCAATACTTGAGTATCTTACCTAAAAGTTAAAGTCACTGTTTAGAATATTACTTGAGCAAAAGTTTTAAAGTATGTGATATTTTTTGTACTTAAGTACGAAAAGTATTGTTTTGATATTAAACATACTTACGTATCGAAAGTAAAAGTACATGTAAATGCAAAATACAAAAGGAGCAGAAAATATTATTAAAAATTGTTCTATACACAGTTTGAGCAGCAAGATTGTTTTAACTATATTTCTTACATTTTGTTTGCTTTGAATTAAAAAAAAAAAAATGGCAAAAAATGATGCCTTGATCATTCATGTTAATTCATAGTGCCTTATTATTAACGTAAGAGGCAACTTTAAAATGTAAGCGTTGAAATTAATAATGAACAACACTTTCATTAACCTTTATTGTTACAAATGGTATTGTAAAGTTTTTCCATTTCATATAAATCCAAACAATCATGCTTAAAATGGCCATTTTTGTGCACAAAGGCATTTTTTAGGCTATGTATACTTTCACCAGGGGCGGTGAAACCGTTTCTTCTGGTGTTCATTCATGTTTATTTGATGGTATAAATTAAATAGTATGAAGAGATGATTGGTTCACGAGGAGCAGTGAACAGTGATCTGTCACAACACATTAAAGACACACTATACGCTATTTATTATTTAAACTTTAAAAAATTACAGTATTTTAAATGTGAAACTGTTTCATACATTGTCAGTGTCCAGTTTCATTGCTGGGCATAGAAACAGGCGGTGGGTTTTGTGATGCTTACTGCTCCACGGCTGTGTCCCATAGTTGTCTATTTTGTTTTTGTTTTTTATAGATTTTTCATGTTCATGTTATATTGTCTTTTTTCATATTGTAGATCCTTGTTCACATGTAAACGGGCTATAACAGTATTAGAGTAGGTTGGACACTATGTGGTACTTTGGGGTAATTTTCACTGCACAATTGTTAACTCAGCGCAGGGCTGTCTAATTATAAACTTTAAAGTGTGTATATATATATATATATATATATGCCTGTGTGTAAAATGTATATCATTTGTTTTAAATGATGGAATAAAACATTTATCTTTTATTCAAAGATAAATAAAAAAAAAATACATCTTTGTACATTCAAAGTGCTACACAGCAGAGGTTTACTGTTGAAATTAGACATACATAAATACTGTTAACTGTTACTGTTAACATACATACTGTTAAAGAGTATAACCAAACATTTAATTTTGCGGGTTGCCTTAAAGGCCTTTATTCTGTGTGTGTATGGGATGATGATAGTTTCTCTCAAATGAAACAGTAAAATGTTCACTAAGGTCCCTATGATTTCCGCGATACAGAAAACGCGGACGGAATCGCGAAATTCATTCATAATAAAAGGAATTTATTGTTTAAGGGGGAACTTTTTTTTAATTTTCGATGAATACATCAAAAGCAAGTTGGTACACTTCAATTAAATTAAAATCACTTCAATTAAAACTACTTACTTTAGTGATATGAAAACATATACTGTAGTGTACTGTATAACATACCGCTTTGCTGTCTGTTTTAAATCCATTTTTGAAGTGTCCAGTCCTGTGCAGCGCGCAGTCTCACATCAAAACAAACTGTACGCGGCGTCAGTGATAGTTTTATCAGAGAGCGCCTCTAGAGGTCGCTCTCGTACCGCACTCTCCTCAGCCGCTCCAGCGAGAAGGGTCTGTCTGCATCCCGCGGTACTACAACGTATTTCAAGTTACGCCTCCCGCGAATAAACAAGCGTGGACATCATTGACTAAAACAATCTTTCAAAGTAAATTATTTTATGTTTTATGAGTGAAATGTGTGTAAGATTAGCTTATATTGCTATCGAATCTTAAGTCTGAAACAAGCTAGTAGTAAAACAAAATAAATACTATCAAATTAATACGAACTCATGCAATTATAGCTAAAAACCTACCCCCACACCCAAACCTTTCCCTAAACCTACCCCTTCCATAAAAAATGTACCGAAGGGTTTCATAGTCAAAATACTTAAATGACGAAAACAAACAACAAACCTTAACCCTTACTTATCAAATTGTGTTTTATTAACATCTACACCCACCCCAACCCTAAACCTACCCTTACAATACTGCAAATACAGTTATTAAATTAAATAAATACATATTAAATGACGGAGTATTGATGTGCGCATATGCAGTGGCTGCATCATCTCTTTTTGACATCTCGCGTGGTTCTGTGTGACTTGGACAACTTCAGGTTACGCCTTCTTCCTGTTACGCCCCCTCTCTTGCAGTCCGCAGATCGATTCTATTGGCTCCAGCAACGGACGCGACCCAGAAAATGAAATCAAACGCGGTTGTGCAGCACTTGTTTGTACATGCTTGCTCGCAGTCTGTGTACTTCGGACTTTATTTTGTAAATTTGTAAAAAAAAAAAAAAAAAATCAGAATTGTATCTAACCTTGTTTAAAAATAACCATAGTGCCATCTTTTGGTTATTATTAAATTTCTTTTTTATTTCTTGTGCTTAAACAGATCGTTATTGTGCTTAAGTTTGAATTTCTTATTCAATGTTAGTGTTATTGTATATAGAAATAAACGGTGTATAATTCATAGGAGAATATTGTTTAGTGTTATGAATTATCATTGAGTGTCATCTCAAAAATAGGTATATGCTGCTCTCTCGTTCTCATTATAAATATATGACATTTGATCATTTCAATTATTTTAAGAGTACTGTTTCCCCTCATTTTAATTTACACATACATCTTGAAATTAAAAAATACATTAAAATATGTTTATTTATGATATTTGTACTAATAAATATAGAAATTAGGTGTGTATATTTCAATTATTCATGAATAATTGACAACTTCCAAATTCCCTTTTTGTTCTTAATTTAAACCTTCGCCATGGCAACACCATTTGAGATGCACTACAATCGTTCGCAATTTAGCATCTTCAGTATGTTGTCATCATGTGCAAAAGTTTATGATTACTTATTTGCAGAAGTTTATATTTTAATTTTATTTTTTTTAATCACTGCATGTGTAAAGTTATTTGCATAACTGGGCGCGATCATTATTAGGAGACGCTGCGCGTATGAGCTGCGCGTTGAAGCGGAGAACCCGTAAACTGAAGCGCTTTACTAGAAGGTTAATTAAATGGAACATCCTATATAAGATAATTCAGATATTTATACAAAATAAACATAATATTACAACTTATATTTGCACAAAATAACGCAGAACTTGAACTAAGTTACCTAGTCATAATGTAGCTGTTGTGGATGCACAGAATTGACTCTTCGCAAACAGTTTGAGTGACAGGCGACCTAACCAATCATAACCCCGAATCCGCCATTGTATCCGACAAAGCAGTCAGGGGAATTAACAGATTAACATTGGTGAAATTGTGTGTACTCACATTTTTCCACAGTAGAAATAACATTACTTCTGATGTCCATTCATGTTAATTTGATGCCATAAATGAGCCGCTTGAAGGAGCTACAGCGATCTGTCACGACACATTAAAGAGCCACTATACGGTATTTATTGTTTAAGCTTATTTAAAAAATGACGGTATTTTTAATATGAAACTATTTGTTGTCAGTGTCCTCTTTGCTCCCGATGTATTCGTGTATTCGTATATGTGTATGAGCACATCAGAACATGATGAGTGGCGTGAGAGCGAATGGAATGTCGGACATAGCAACAGTAACTAAAGGGGCGCGGATCTATTTTATGACAGTAGTGTATAATGTTATTTATATGACAGCCCCAATCATAGCTATTTATGTTTTGAGTTGCTGTTTGGGAGCTCGTGGAGGCTAAAGATGATCGTTAGTACAATAAAGCAAAGCTGCAGGCTATTTACTTCAATGAAATGAGATTATATGAGATTTACATAAATTTCATATTATGACATACCTGCACAAAATGACGTGAATGCACAAGTGAAGCTTGAACTAAGTTATACTAATCAGAATGTTTTCACTCCTGTACACACTCTCCTCCCACAACAACGCGCTGAAGCAACAGAGAATTCATTAGTTTCATTACAATAGTGTTCTCATTATAATGTTATATAAATTACATTCCCAGTAGTTCCAGTGGTTATTAATGTCATGCATTGGTGTTTGGCTTCGAATTGGGATCGAATTAAATTGTAGTTCGGAGTGTTGTTATAGCCGAAAACACTGAATAGGGTCTGTAGTCCCAATAGGGTAGTCGTGTCTTAACGGTGAGGGAGTCGGGCTTGTAATCTGAAGGTTGCTGGTTCGATTCCCACGCCGGCAGGAATTGAAAGTGGGGATTGTGAATAAACAGCACTCTCCAATTACCTAACCAATACCAAAGCAATAGCTGCCCACTGCTCTGGGTGTGTGTTCACTGTGTGTGTTCACTTGAATGGGATAAATGCAGAGCACAAATTTCAAGTATGGGTCACCATACCTGACCATATGTCACGACTTTCACTTTCCTAGTTCAAAGAAAGAAGACAACTGAAGGTTTGTAGAGAATATGGGTGGGTTGCTTCTCATACAGAAGGCTGTGATGTAGTGTCCTTCTTAGTCCAGTCCTTTGAAGGCTTGTAGGCTAGAGACCTCCTCAGCATGAGCACTGTATGTTGTACAAATATTAGATATCATGCCGCCTTCCCTCCGTTTGAGAAGCACCTTATTTTTGCAGTCGCTGACTGAGAAGGGAATAAGCACCAGGTGTGGGTGATTAGTAGTCTGGTGCATGTAGTCCAATGCATGTACATGCATTAGATTATAAGGACCTTGAATCTGGACTCAAAATCGGGTCATCCTTGGTTCTGCTATCCACAAGACTATGAATCTTGACATCTGTACATACTTTTTGGGCTAATATTGCCCAAATGCCCTTGTGTTGAGTGCCGTTTTTTTTTTTTTTTTTGACCACTGTCCAGCAATTTTAATACATGCTAACACAAATAAAAATTTAATTTAATTTCATCTATTTAACCTGGCATACACATTATAAACTTTTGTCTTCATATCCGTTAAAGGATTGTTAGGCTGCATAGATCAGGTCAGCCGGAACCGGGAACACTTCCTATAACACCGGATGTACTCGTTACATCAGAAGAAGAATGGCGTCTACGCTAATTTTTGTCTCTCTGCTTATCCCGAGGTTTACCAATTAACGTGATTGGCTGGATCCGGGCCGTGTCCGGGTCGGACGGGGAACCTGTGCCTGTGTGCGGCAGCAATGTGGCCTGTGGTGTCGGCGGAGACTGTGCTCATCTTTTGACTCATCAGCCAGTGGCACATATCCCAACAAACCGTCCCATACCGGCGTGATCAAAAAGATCTTAAACTAGATGGAACTGGATTAAATATTTTGACTGTTGGGATTCCAAATCGGTTTAATGACCTGTAACTCTGCCTGAGTATCGGACAAGTGTTCACTGTTGGCCAGAGGAGAACGATAAGCCTGGTTTCTCCCAAGGTTTTTTTCTCCATTTGTTGGAGTTTTGGTTCCTTTGGCTTGCTTAAGTTGGGGACACTTGCTTGATATTCAGCAGTGTTTTTAATATGCCTGCATTGGTGTCGTTGTATGTGAACTGAGATGAGCCGGACGATTACGTCACTGTTTTCTGCAGTGCTGATATACATAAATTAACTAGACTAATAACTATTGATATTTGCAACGGAATGAATCAATAATATATAGAATAAGCTGCACAATGACACCATTTTCTTATTAATGTAAAGCTGCTTTGCCACAATCTGCATTGTAAAAAGCGCTATATAAATAAAGATGACTTGACTAAAGTCAAGCTACATCGACCAAACAAATGAATTCCTTGTTACAGTAGCCCCTAAGGCCAAGTTTGATCAAATTTGGTGTGTCCTCAAGATTTATCTCTTGTTGAAGTGTTCATTGCATTCAGAAGATACACATTATCACAAAAACGTACACTTTTAGCAAATGCAATCAACAGGAAATAATAGACATGATACAACAATCAAACCAAAAAAGTACTAGATACAAAAAGTGCAAGATGACTTTTTGTGTAACACTTTACTCGAAGCTATTGAACTGCATTATATAGGTTTTCATAATGTCCAATACTGTGGTTTAGGTCAGCTTCAGTTGTGAAGTCACCACCTGACGGAACAGAAGTTATTAAACCAGGTGGGTAAAAACAGGTAAAACACACGCAGCCTTAGGTGATAGATAAAGATATGTTTATTGACACATATCCATCAGTGCGGCCTCCAATGCAATTTAACATGCGATACATCCACATCAAAACAGATCATTGTTCCAGTGCTTATTTTACTGAACACGTATGTAAAAACCATGTTGTATTACTGAGGAGGTATTCATCATCTTGATTCATTTGAGTATGTACACTGACGGAAGCTGTTTTGAGGGGAAGATGGGGATGTCCGCCGCCTT
Organism: Opsariichthys bidens; assembly: GCA_037194245.1. Classification (NCBI taxonomy): domain Eukaryota; kingdom Metazoa; phylum Chordata; class Actinopteri; order Cypriniformes; family Xenocyprididae; genus Opsariichthys; species Opsariichthys bidens. The sequence goes on from CM074303.1 coordinate 3,499,146, forward strand.
TATTCATATTATAAAAGAAAAAAGCAGGACATGTCGCCTTCATCATGGTTCTTCATGCAGAACTTTTGAACTTTGGTTGACAACACTGAAGACACTGAATAGATGGTCCGCTGTTTCAAACCCTTTAGGTTCTAGTAAAAATCACACTGTAATAGATACGTTCGCTTTCATTATTTGATGATAATAGCAAAGATTTGTTTGGAGAGGAACGCAAACAGATATGGCAGTAAAATTGTTATCCAAAAGGCACTAGGTGAGCCAAACACTACAGATGTTTAGTCTTCTACAAATAAATTACAATTCAAACAGTGCAGTTACATTTGTTATCTTAATGTTTTCCTTTTTTGAAACATTTATCTATGAATCAAATGTAAGGCAACACATTACAAAAAAACAAAACAAAAAAAAGATGAACAAAAGAATATTACAGAAACAATGTACCCAATGAACACACACACACACACACACACACACACACACAGAGAAAAATGTCAATTGTTGCTGTGACATTTTATGTCTCCTGATGCCATTATGATGGTATCCTATGGCTTGGAGCCTCCAAAAACAATAATGATGATAATGACAATTATGATAATATGCATAGACTGTAATGATCTTCCATGCTCCATAAAAACCCTGCAAAATCTCCCCTAAAACTCAGTACCCACAACAACCAAACCCAATTCATTTTCCATTTCGATTTTGAGGGATAGAATAAGGCAACCAGAGTCCATCAGAAGGCGGCGTCAAAGTGGATCGAAGTGGAAATAGTTTGCAAATAAAAAGAGCCTTTTATGGTTAATTCCCCACATTTCCCCTTTTACCATGGTGCCAAGCTCTAGTCCCAATCCCAGAGGTTTCAGAGTTCAAACAGAAATAGGCATAGGCAGGAGAACAGCCTATAGTTTCCTTCCCAAGTTGTGAAAAGATTTCAAAGCTTTCCTCTGGAGGCATGATGTGGAATAAATGGAATCTAATGGGGAAAATGGGGCTACAAAAAAAAAAAAAAAAAAAAAAGATGCCAAAAATGTCCATGATGCCTTGCAGTAGATAAATTCTGAATTTCAGCACCAATTACTGTCTGTTTTTTTATTCATTTGTGAAATGCAACTTTAAAAGGTTAATTACATGTTTGTTACAGATTTCTTTATAAACTTTTTTTTATAGACTTTTTTTTTTTTTTTAGAGAGAGGAAAGTACAAAAATCCCAATTTAATCCAGAGGTTCAGATGGTTAGCTGAAAGAAAGAAGAAAAGAAAAATATCCAGTGTTTGAAAGAAGGTTTAAATTTAGAATCATTCTCACTTACATTCCATGTTAAACAGAACTTTACAGGGAAATCATAATATGATTCACACATCTCAATGTAAGTGAATCAAAAACGTCACATTTAACTGCAGAAAACATCAACAAAACAGTAGTAACTTTTCAAAGTTATATTTGACATGAAGGAAATGAAGCCTGTAGGACAACTAAGATATTTGTATGCATTATGAGATATTTTCATGCCAATTAAGGACATATATCCTTAAAATTAGAGCAAAATATCTGGATGGTATATTTTTTAAATCTCAATGCTAATTCTTATTGTCTATTTTAAATAAATGTCAATTCACATTTATTTGCAAAGCGCTTTTCACTATACAAGTCAACAATTTAAGGTGATCTGTTATCAAGTGACTGCAAGTTATTTAATTTCACACACATCACGCAGGAAGCTAATAAGAATAGCCAATTGTCATCATGATACAGTGGCCACGAAATAGGTCAGTTTAGTCAAACAGCTGTTACTGTACAATCTATAACACATTGGGTATACAATATTCTGCAACGTTTGGCCTCTTTTATACCCAGAGATAGTGGTGTACTTATTCTAATAAATTTAAATAAATCATCACGACATTTTTAGTAAGTTTAGAACTACCCAAAACTCTACCTTTACTAAAACTGCTACAAGATATTTGTCTAGAGAGTTTTTTCTAAGCATTCGAAACTTTTGCATCAATATTTCTCCAAATGTGCATGCTTTTGAGCCAAAAGCCCCGCGGGATGTTGTTTTGTCGAGAGTTTTTCCTCAGTGGATGTGGCTGATGCTCATATTTCAAAGAAAAAGTATCGACTCCGTTTTTCACATTCATAACTCCTGACGCATATTAACGAATTACGTTCACTGTACGATATTGAGGGTAAAGCAGCGATTAAAAATTGAATCTTGAGTTTCGGATCATTTTAATGACGTATAGTTTGTCAAGGTAATTACATTGCATGTAACAGTAAATTTAAGTTCATTTAAAAAAAAAAGAAGCTCCACGGGAGATCGTCGACTAACAGGTTAAAGTGTGTCCATGTACCGCCTAATTGATACAGAAGCAGTTATATCGGTACTCGCTGTCAATAATGCAACAATACAAAAACAATCCTCAAAAAGCCTCATTTTCTTCAAGCAAAATATAATTATTTCCTTTGTCAGGTTTTGTCTGATCATTGAAATTTGAAGGCCGAAAAACGACATTCATTTCGCTCTCTCCAGAGATAATGGGTGGAGTTATGTTTAGTGATAAGGATATGGGTAGGGTTATGGTGTGGTTGGACCGTCTAGCTCAGGGGTGTCCAAACTCTGTCCTGGAGGGCCACTGTCCAGCAGAGTTTAGCTCCAGCTTGCCTCAACAAATCTGCCTGGAAGGTTCTAGTATACACCAACACCTCGATCACATGGTCCAGGTGTGTTTAATTGGAGTTGGTGTGCACTAAACGGTGGAGGACAATGGCCCTTCAGGAGCAGGACTGGACACCCCCGGTCTGGCTGCACCCATTACGTCCAGTGGGGAGGGAGCTGGATGTCAAGCTCCACCCATTGGCTCTGCAATGAGCAGCCTGTAAAAAAGTGACTGAAGTCAATGAAAAATTATTCTAATGCAAATATAAAGTCCACAATGCCAAATCCTGCAAGTGTTAATTTTGCCAATCTAATGCAAAATAGACAACATTTGATCAGGGGTATTGAATGCCAATTCCCAAGCAGGTATTCAATATAAAATGGCAGAATAGAGGGGGAGATTTGAAGTTTTAAAGCCAAAACCGTAAAGAGCCTCAGTCCAGATGAAGAAAAGTCCCTTTTAGTTGGTTAAATTTGTAAAGGAAAGAATTTGCCATTCTAGTAAACAAAAACCAACAATAAACAGAACAGGACAGGCCTCCAGAGAGCAACTAATCACAGTGAAAAACCGTGAATGATACTAAAACACAGGAGTAGTCGACTACACCATTAGAGATTTAAGGTGTGGAGGAGCTGTATGTTGTTGTCAGCATGTACTGGATGTTGTGTCCGCATGGAGATTGGACTGCGCCCTGCTATGAGACAACAGCACAAAAACAGCCCATCACGAGACTACCCTGCCTCTACAGCCTGGAGCTTATGGCCTGCATTGCCAATAATTATATCTCAATCTCATAAAAACGTGTACTAGTCACATTTCACCCCAAATCAATATATATATATATATATAGTGAATTATGTTTATTTTTAGGACCATAAGGTTTTTTTGTTTTTTTTTTTAATAAAGACATTATTTCATGACAATCAAGCACTTCCCTCACCCCCATTTCTCAATACCAGACTGAACTTCAACTCAAGTTTATTTATATAATGCTTTATGTAATACAGATCGGCATCCGCAGAAACAGCATCATAAAGGTTTTCGATGGGGAAGCAATAATTTCAGCTTGGTGTCTGTGTTTGTTTGTGTTTGCTATCTAAAATAATCAGTTGCACTGTTTGAAACACAACACAAGTCAATCTTTTGTATTTTTTTTTTTTATCTGGCTGTTTTATTTTATCTAGCATTATTTCTCAATGCAAATTTCCATACAACAGATAATTTTTTTTTTAAATTCTGTGTAAATTAACTAGTTTTTGTTTGTGGGGAAGTTAGTTTTCTGTTTGTTTGTTGTTTTGGCATAAGCTCAGAGTTCTTGTCTCTTTCTTTCTTTATGAAATTGTTTTATATTCACCAAAAAGAAAATCCGACTGCATTGAAAAATGAACAAGAGAACAATTAAGGAAATAAAAAAATGAGTAATTAAGAAGTACCTATTGTTGTCATTTATGTTACGGCCTGTCCTAAACCAGGGACTGTAACAATGGTACTGTTGCATCAAACTGTTTTTTTTTTTTTCCTTCACTACATTACAGTAATGACAAATGGGGAAAAATGTGCTTAAATTGTTTAAATTATTTCTTTTTTTTGGTGTGAAATATGACTTGCCATCAAATCTAGAGAGAATGCTTTCTGGTTAAAACACTATACTGCACTGAAAATCCTATTCTGTTCTCCAAATGCATACTGTGATTTAAGATTAATGTGACACCGTATGTTGTAGTTACCTTGGCTTGCCCGGCATGTTTTTGGGGTTCTTGCGGAAGGACTGGTTTGCTACGGAGCGAGTGGACATTGTGCGTGGGGATGCCCTTGAGAAGGTAGAAGGAGGAGTCTTGGGAATCTTTTTGCCGAGATGACCAATCCATTTCTTCTGCTCATCTTGGGACAAGGCCAGAAGCAGCATGTCTCTAGCTGACGTCACATCGTAATTAACTGAGGAACAAGAACAAAATGGGGATTGTTGTGAGATTAGCTATTTTCACACATACAGTCTTTGCTGTAGATTTTATGTAACTTTCTGATTACAGGTCAAGTGCAAACCAGTTACCTTTTTTTTTTTTTTAAATCAGCATTTACCAGTAAAATCCACTGTCAATCAAACGTGGTGGAACAAAGAAGTGCAACAGGAAGAAGGGTGGAACAATATTGTGGGAACAATATAATGGGGACTGAGAATCAGGTCTCACGAGACCCATCAGCTATCCTGCAACGACGGTCTGACTTACTTTACACATCGCACCGATTACTATGGAGGTGAAGAAGACCAGTGAGATGATGCAAAATGGGAAGGGGGACATACCGGCTGACATCTGGAAGATACTTGGAGAGTGTGGAGCGGCATTTTTGAGTCATAGCTGAGAACACAGCTAAACATCCAGCACAACTGTTCCAATCATGAAAGGCAACCCAAATCGGCCACTCAAAAGGTATTTCAACAGGTACTGAAACATCACTGCCATCATGCCCAATCAGTGTGGCTTCATCAAAAGGATGTGGCACCATGGAGCCCTTCATGCCACCAGGTGGCTGACAGAGAAGCACCAGGGAAAAAAAATGGTACATATGGCATTCCTGGACCTGGATAAGGCATTTGATTAAGATCCATGCAACCTTACATACAACCTGAGGTCCAATTTCTTTACCGCTTACAGTTTGATGCCCAACTGGGATCATTTCAACATCAACCGACAGTGGTTCACCAATGCTCGGCACTCTCGCCCCTTCTGTTTATTCTTTTATATTTGTCATGGTGACAGCTGACCTGCCATCACCGCACATCTGGACACTCTTGTACGCAGACAATGCTTATACAGGAGATCTGCTTTGAACGTAAACAGAATGCGGCCCCAAATGGATGGCACCACCAACATCAACGGACTGGATTTGAAGTAGATCACTTAGTTTAAATACCTTGGATACTTGGTCGCATTAGATGGCGCCCGGAGAAGAATCGATGAAAGTGGACACAGGTGAAAATCCGTAGTGCATTCAGAGGCACTTTATGGGGCAGAGTGCTGGCCCACAACAAAGAAGCACGAGCAAGTCCTTCACACCAAGGATATGATTATGCTCCAGAAGAACACTTGGCCTGACCTGTCTCACAGGCTTGGAATAACTTCAACCATGGCTATATTACGAGCCGTAACAAGAGGTCTGTGGCAAGAACAGCACTCTGTTTCAACCCAGGAGGCCCCTGACCACATGGATGACCAAAGAAACGGTGGATGGTCAGTGTTCTAGAATGTATGCGGGCTGTGGACCTTGCCCAAAAAATGCTAAGGACTGGGCCAAATGGAGAAGATGAAGCAGAATAGCAAACCCTGTAAAACTATGGGACACACTGTAGCAAAGAGAAATGCATCAAAAAGCTCATTTACACTGTGTGAGAAAATGGTAAGTTTGTTTTTATTCATTATAAAATAGATCAGTCAGTGTTGGAAATAATGCATTTTATCTTAATAATCAAAGAAACAATGAAGAGATTAACTCAATATCAAGACAATTGTTAATTAATGTTTGCATTTTGTAATCAATATTTGGGATCTCTATGGCAAGAAGGAACTAAAGTGAAATCTACATTTGGCAGTTCTACAATTTATGTACACAAAGTAAACCGTAAAAAGAGGCATTTTCTGTTTCTGGCTCACCTTTGCAAGGGGCGATAACATCCTCCTTCTTGTCCAGATGGTCCTTGTGGCACTTGACGTGGCAACGGCGGCACTCCAGGGCTGGCGGGGGCTTGAACACATGCCACAGTGGTTTGGAGCAAGCCTCGCAGTTAGAAGGGAAATGGTAGAGGGTGGGGATGAACTCGTGGCCTTTGTGGGGCAAGCAGTTGGCCTTATCACCCTGAGGGACACTCTCCATGTCCGCTTCCTTCCTACACTCACCTTCATTAGCATAAAGGATCTAAAGAACAAAAACATATTTTTCAATATGTAAATTTACATTTTTTAAGGGGGTAATAAAACATTAACATGCATTTTCGCACGATATCGCAAAAAATGTTACTGTAGTTTTACATAGAATCATGCCAATTTGTACAATTTATGATTTGGACGAAAAAAATAAAAATCTATTTCGGTGTAAACATCTCTGGTTACTCATGTAGATGAGCTGCAACTATGGGGAAACACCTTTCCAAAAACACACTGGTAAAACACTGGCCAACAGGTTTGAGTGTGCCTAATTCAATGGTGGGTGCTCCAACTATATAAAGCAGTGCAGAATTCCAGGTCCTTAGTTAAGTTTCTCATAACTTCAAGCATTAGCAACACAGACAGCTTAGGTGTTTCTTCATCTCAGGGAACCCAGGATATGCAAGTAGCTGGAGAATTTTGGTTCACACAACATTCAAGGGTTAGTTCACCCCAAAATTTCATTTCTGTCATTAATTACTTGCCCTCGTGTCATTCCAAAGACCTTCATTCATCTTCAGAACACAAATTAAGAGCTTTTGATGAATTTGATGGTTTTTTCTCCCATAGCAGTTAACGCAGTGAACGCAGTGCAGAGCTTCCGAGTTCTGCGTCATAACGCAGACTCTGTATTGGTCGGCAGACTCACGTGAACAGCGGCAGCTTTGGAACGACATTAATGACAAATGTAATTTTTGGGTGAACTAACCCTTTAAGTCAGTAGAATGAGACACTGTAGTTAACTAGTTAACAATAACCACAAATGAAATAACTCAGGACAAACAAATAGATTTTAAGCCATCCGGTCAAGCGAACATGTACACACATGCGTCCACTGGCACTAAACCATTTGGGAAAGCAGGCCTAGGCAGATATAGATTGCAAACATTCGGGTCTCATGGCTCTTTGGAGCAGAAGGACCACATATATCTTGCCGATAGATATGCTTGTTTCGGGGGTTGTTTAGTCCTATGTATGTCTAGTTATGTTGCGGCATGTTAAAAAATTCTCTCAACATCATGCACACATTTCGGCTTGTGTTGTTGGGCTTTTCACACTGTGCTTAAACGAACAGTAGATAAATAAACAGTAGGTTATGTTTTCAGTGTTTGAAGGGGAAAATTGTGACAGACAACATGACATTTATAGTCCAAAAAGTCCATTCAGTATAAACTCGATCAGTTGGCAATACATAAAATGAGGATGCACAATGCTAGAGTGTTCTCTCTAAATTTCTCTAATCCAATCAATGACACTGACACTCCACATATGCAAATAAGGACATTAACCCAGGGTTTAGGAAAGTACAGTGTGAAACGTCAGCTTATGAATACCTTGCAACAAACTTGGAATGATTTCAGCTTCCCTACATTAGTTTTCCAAACATGATCCAGCACAGTTTTTGAACTATGTGTATTATGACTATGACTATTTTTAAATAGAATCGCTGTGCAATAGAATTGAAAAGAACTGACCTGGAATATTCTTGGAATTTCATCCGTTTCAGCTCGATAAACGTCGCCTTGCGTGACAGGACGTACATGGAAAAGTTTGCTGTTTTGAAATAATACATTTTTAAAGTGGCAGAGAGGAAAGTCGTTCAACTTTACATACAAGGAGGAATCAATTGGCCAGATAACATGGATAATTAGATCCGTGGATAGTTAGTCATCAGAATACTTACTCAATATCTAGTACCATAGAGGGGTTGGACTGCTCCTTGTCTTGCTCATCGTTGTAAAAGAGAATTTTTTTACTGCTCACCACAACATACTGAGGGAAACAAAAACAAGTATTGAGAAAGTGGGAAAAGGGTGGGTCATTCGTGTCTAAATGCATGGACAATATGCACGTCTTACCTGCTTTTTCCAGCCATATCTTTTTATGTTAGCCCTATTAGGTATTGCAAGCCAGCCTTCAAGCCTCGATTCTGAAAACAAATAAAATCCATTATATCCAAGAATTTGAACAAGCAATAGAAATAAACATGCAGTAAAACAACTGGGAACACAAACCAAGGTTGTGACACAATCTACAAAAACTGAAGAGCTTTTACTAACATGCATAAACCAGGTACACTTTAAAACAACTGCCTCACATCACAGTGTTGTAGTTGTAAAATCCCATGCTGTTTTGTTAAGTGAAACTAGCAAGGAAAAAGGGCAGTACGTTATTTATCTGTACAGAATTACTTAAATGGTGAGAACGTGAGATGTCCCATACCTAAACAGATCCTGATGTGAATGAGAGAAAACAATGGCTAAATAGTTATTTGACCGATTACCCAATCAATTTGGACTATAATAGCTCACAGCCTTAGTGAAGTCGGTGGAAAAAGGAAGTCGTTTCAGAGGAACACCGAGTTATTAGACTTTCATTAACAATTATAAAGGTTTTTATTTCTATTTAGAATAAAGGGTGCAATCGCTCAAAATAACAACTGCAGCCACGAGCTTTTTGGCGTGAACAAATAGGCCAATAGGTGATGTCAATTTATTACAGTACATTTGAAGGTTCTTCTTTGGAATGACTTTTTTTTTTTAATCTCGTTTTTTTTTATCTCAGTATTAGAACTGGCTCAATAACAGCAGTTTATTACAAAGTACATTTTAACATCAAATTAAAGTGACAAGACAAGTCTGTAATTTTGCCCCTTTTCTGTAAATGCCAACCAAACTATGATGCAATTAAATTAAAATGTTACTGGTTTGAAAGCATATGTTCACACGGTGGTTGTGAGGAAGACAAGTAGGCCACACAAGAATTGTTTAAAAAAAAAAAAAAAATCAAGCATAAACTGTGTTACCACAACTGAGTGTGAATGCTTAAATGTCATTCATTCTGTACGGAGCATGCTGCCGGTGCAATAGATAAACCAACCGTACGTACATACAGTCAACTTACAGGAACACGTGAGCTTCGTAGGGCTGGGTATTGACACTGATTTCCCAATGTCATTAGATATTCATTTTTTTTGGGAATATTTTATTTTAAATGTCAACAATTCTGACTTTGAATTTCACAAAGTCACTCTGGATAAATGTTAGGGTTGGAAAAATTCAATCATTTGGATAAATTAAAGGGATCATGACATGAGAAATCAATTCTTAAATCATATAATATTTCTGTAGAAATTATAATAGTGGAATGCAGAAATATGACACAAAACAAACTGTCATATTACTTAAGATGGCAGATTAGAAAAAAATACATCAATGGAATAATTCTTGTGCTGCATGTGCTTCTAAGCGGTTTCTTGTTTAATTCATACAACAACAGAAAGTAAGCGTCTTTATGGAAATCTTAAACTATGTATTTTCTTCAAAAATTGTATCTTTATTTTAAATGTACAGCAATAAATTTAATCTTGTCTGGCATTTAAAAAACAATTTGGGGTCTATAAAAATTAAACAAACTTTTTAAAGATCTATAAGTCAGTACACCATAGATCAATGCATTTCCTTTCAAAGAGATGGAAACTGATAGGAAACCAATGTGATTAAAAGATAATGTGGCTCCCTCTAGTGTACAACATTAATGTCACAAACTTCATCTTTCATATTAACCCTTGTGCATCGTTCAAATTCACTAACCTTTCGTTATGTTCGTGGCTGAAAACAGCCACTAATTTTAACTGTTTAAAAATGTATCAGATAAATATTTTTTTCAATTGTTTTTGCTTAAATCTATTAATCTATTAACCTCAGTCCTGATCAAAACTACTAAATTTAAAAAAAAAATTCAGGATTTTAACTCTTTAAAACATTATGTAAATGTTGTTTCTAATCTTTGACACGATTTTTCCCAAATCAGTGACATCATTTATGAATTAAAGAGTTAAAATCCTGATTTTTTTTTAAAAATTTAGTAGTTTTGATCAGGACTGAGGTCGATTAATAGATTTAAGCAAAAAAAATTGGAAAAAAATATTTATCTGATACGTTTTTAAAGCAGTTAAAATCATAATGAAAGGGTGGTGAATTTGCCCACAGAGTACTGTTGAGTTTTTGAACATTTTCAAAGCATTTTCCCAAAATATGTGTCAAAATAAGATTTGTCACCAAAAATCATTCCATTTGCTGAAACACGGAGAAAGTTACGGCCAAATTAAGACTCAAAAATTCCCCATAGTGGATGAAAACTTTACCCGAACGGCACACACGGCACAAATAGCTAAACGTTTATACGTTTTTATGGACCTGTTATACATCATGACATTCATTTATGATGACACATGAAGCAAGTTTGCGGAAAACTACGCTGCGCTGCGACTCAAACAGAATTTTACTTACAGAGAGACAAGTCAAAAAGAAAAACAAGAAAAAAAAAAAAACTCAAAAAAGTTTTCAAAAAAAAATCAGCAGCAGAAAGTATTTTTGTTTTTTTGTTTTTGACCTCGTCCCCTGTCTCCCTGTCGAAGCTGATTCGTGTGCATGAAGTCGCTCTCGCTCAGTTTCAGTCAGTCGCATGTCGCGTTGTGCACCTGCCGGGTGCCTTTTTTGTTTTTTTTTTTTTTTTCTTTTTTATTTTTTTTTCACACGAAAGCTTTACTGTAACACACAGCTGTAATTCACTGCACGCTGTTTATCTTACTTGAGCACTTTTTTTTGTATTTTTAACCCAAAAAAAAGGCAATTTTTTTTGAATCGTTACTTGATTTGGTAATGGTGTAATAATGTTGTCCCGATGAAGTAGTCAACTCTATTGGATCTGACAGCTGCATTATAAACAGCAAGAAAATGATTTCATAATAATTTGCCTATAAATGGTGGTTTTATATGGATAGTGTTTTGAAAACACTTACTCAAGTGCAGTAGACGGTTTCCTAGGTAATGAAACTAGCCAATCATAACAGTGGCCATTTACTAACAAGAGTCGCCCCTTAAAAACTGATTTCAGACAGAGGGTCAGAATGAGGGTCGAAAATAAGTTTTTTCATCTGCATATATATTTGTGCAAAAAACTTGATTAATATTAAAAGTGATCCCCCAAGGAACATATTAAAATAATAATAATAATAAAAAAAACATGTCATGACCACTTTAAGGATTTTCAACCTTTACAGACCCAGGGACGAGCCATGCTAAATGACTAAACATTTTGGGTCATTCTGTGTCAAGTCAAACAAATTTCAGAAACTTCCCCAACTTTCATCTATAGTGATGAAAGCCAAAATATTAAATGTCATACATGTATATTTACTGAGCAATTTACTGTTTTGTAGAGAGGGGGTCAAATTGACAATTTTCACCTGAGATTTAGAGCCAAATCATCATTATTTTATTTTTTACACAGAAATTGGTAGATCTATTAGTAAAATCTGTTGACTTTAGTAATCCTATAGCAATCCCGAACTGTGACTGTTCAAAAATGAGAAAAAGCACTTTGTATTGTTTGTATGCCAGTAACTCAAGAAGTATTAAAAATATCTTTTATATTTTTAATGCAGTTCCATGAGTAATTCGGTCAATTGTACACATTTTTAGTGGTCGAAAACAAAATGTGGGTCACTTTGCTTAGAGATTTGCATACTAAAGAGGAATATCTGAACAACAAATAATGTTGAAACTAGAAATATAATCAACGCAATTGCATGGAATATATCCGAGTGCCATAAATATCGTTTTTACAAAGTTTGACTCAAATACTCAAAAAGTATTAAAGATATCTCAATATGATTGTGGTTCTTAAGCTTCTCTTTTGAAATCATAATTCTAATTTTAAAACTATATTGTTCAGTCCCATAGATATGAGGATCTCAATGTGGCTCCATGTTCCAATTTGTTACATGGAATTTTTACTCATGGAGCCACATTAAAATCTTCATATCTTTGGGATTGAACCATATAGGGCCTTTAAAATGAAGATACCAAAAGGATAGTTTGTTAACTTTGTTATATTAAGATGTCTTTAATACTTCTTGAATTAAAGGTATGCAAAAAGTGCTTTTTCCCAATTTTGAACCGTCACTGTTGGCATTTAATGCAACAAAGATAGCCAGAGTAAACTTATCAATCATCATCTTTCTAATGTCATTTTTACACCCTGTATTTTGGCTCCAAATCTCAAATGAAAATTGTCATTTGGACCCCCCTCTACAAAACGGTGAAATACTCAGTAAATATGCATTCATGACATTTAATATTTTGGCTTTCTTCATTAATGTTTTTCTTTCAACAGAAAAAAGACGATAAAAATGCACTTTTAGTTGAGTTGACATGGAATGACTCTATTTTTACTGCACGATCCTCTGTGCATAACCTGCAATTTGAAGACAAGTTCTTTATCATATTTACATATCAACATTTTAACCCAGGCCAATAGAAATTCAAGAGTAAAGCTACACACACAAATATTAAAAGAAAGTGAATTTACTTAAAACACCTCTGAAAGGTGCTCAGAGTAGGTTAGTCTAAAAATATTTGAATAAGCAAAATATTTTTCGATAATTTCAGTAATTTCATCAAACATAAATCTAAACTCTATTGTTATAATCACTCTGAGTAGCTTATTTCTGAGGTATCACCAAAACACATTGGACATTCAGTAAGATGCATTCATTAAAATAAAAAAAAGTAATAAGAAACAAAATGCCACCCAAGAGCACAATCCAGGCATAATGGGACCCCAATCTTAAAGTTACTCACAGACGAAAAAGAATAGAAGATACACAGATAAGGAGAGCAAGAAGAACTGACTATATATGAGGGAGAACAAAAGATGAGAGAGGACTTTAAACACAAACAATGGCAGTCGATGACTATGTCCACTACCTGGCAATATGAAACATCCAATCATCAATAACAGCATTACAAGGACAATTTGTGTTCTAAATCTAATTAACATCATAAAAACAGTTGTGATGAATATAGCCTAACAAAATAGCATGCATTAGCACAAATAATTAGGGCTGCCCTCGACTAAAGAGTTTTCTGGTCGATTAGTAGTCGTTCATTTTAAGCGATTAGTCGACTAATCCCATGTTTATTAATAATTCATAATAAAGAGCCTTTAATGCCTAAACAGCCTAATCAAGTGCACACATAATTCAGTCCCTCCAGAAAAACGCGATTATGCGATCGCTTGATTTCATGCATAATCAGCCAAAGTCCGCATATTTATGCGGGGGGGGTCGCATTTTTTTCAAATATGCCGCACTTTCGCCGCATAAATTGCCGATTTCAGCAAGAAAAATATGCGGGGCTAGCATGATTTCATAATCCCTGTATTTTCGTTGCAAAAAAGTCTCATATATCTTTGCAGAAAGTTGAAAAATGTTGCGTTTGCTTCACACAAGTAAAGCGCCATTATTTTCCCCCTGTTGCCATGGGAACCTCATGAAGTGACGTAATGACGCGACGTGAGCGTCATCTGTAAACCCCGCGGTGAAACCGTGATGAAGCACGATGATCATTCTCATTTGCCAACAAAAATAAGCTCAAAAGAGCGCGCGAAGCAGTTTCCCGCTCTTTTACATGATAGTGGGGGCAAATTATTATATGGTATAATAAAGCGACAGAACTTATTTGACTCAATGTTTTGTAATGTTGAGCCATGTGTTGATGAAGGTCTGAAATAAAACGGAATGAGAACTTCAATATTCTGTGATTTAGTAATTCTGCCTCTTTACATGAAGGTAGAGTCTAGTGAGAACAGGGTGTTGGGGGGGGGGGGGAATCACCTTTTTTTCCTCTTTTTTGTATCAAAAACCGCAGTTTTTGCAAGTTCCCGCAATTTCATCGCATAAAATTGCAAAAATATCCCGCATATTCCATTGCATTTTTTAAGAAAACGTGCCGCATAATCAAGGATTTTTGCCTGCAACAATCACAAAAAAATCCCGCATTTTTCTGGAGGGACTGGCAGAAATAATGATTGTTAATGTGTCGGGGAAAAACATCAAAGATATTGCTGTAACATTTGATTAATTCATTGATAAACTAGAGTAGTGGACACACCTAAATCCACGTCTCATACAGATTACGTATGAAAAGTATTCCATAGATTCTATTCTATAGATATATTTATGGAGTTTCTTTTTGTTTTTGGTGAGCTCAAGTTCACAGAGAGAGTTTCTACTGATGATAAGCCATGTTTGAGGTCAATGAATGATAGGTGAGAGTGGGATGTCCTGCCCGATGAACTGTAATTTCCACACGGACCAGCTGTTAACTTCTCCACTTCCTGTGGAAGTCCACTAAGCCTAGCATCCATACCTCACCCAAGCCTCTTCTCATCGACTAACGGTTAGTCGACTATTAGGGGGCAGCCCTATAAATTATAAAGCCGGGATCAAGGAATTTTTTTTTTCCCCTGAAATGGTGACCAGCAAAGTGTAAACCAATTAAAAATTGTCTACACGGTCTATTTTACTTTCATGGTTTCCGAGTTACAACATATAACATCTTACCAGTGGTTTTCATATTAATTTCGCACACAGTAAAATCCCCAGAGTTAAATCAACTCTGCTCAGATAACATTTGGTCGCTCTCTAAATAGTGTTAAAGTCACACTCTTCAGAGATTGAATGTCTTTCATCTTCAGTTGATTTCATCAGTTCTTGTGTTTCTCTTTTCTTCAGTGATTCTGCTTGTTAACAGCAGGTGTTCATCAATAATGTTCAATCATCGCTTAATTAATTGCTTAATTATCTCATTGACTTTAACTCTGCTTCAGTGTTACTTTAACACTATTTAGAGAGGGACCAAATGTCATCTGAGCAGAGTTGATTTAACTCTGGGGTTTTTACTGTGCATTACTGCATGGAGTTCTGTATAGCAATGGAACAATATGCATGCCTTTTGCTTATTGTCAAACTTCTTTCAGAGAGAGTTCTGGATGAGAAAATATGTTTGGAATTTGGAAAGGGTGTGTTCACACTATCATTTTTAAGACTGAATCTAAAGATACTAAACAAAAAACCCCTGCTTTTATGACGCATATTTTGCAACAAAACTTACCGAACATCCAGAACAACGCTGTTGAGCTGCGCTAAAAGTATACGTGCGTACATTTTTATCAGCTGAGAAATTGTGAAGAGCTCATAAAAACTGTAAAAGAGTCAAAACAGTGCCAGGAATTCCTCAGTTGCACACTAACAAAGGTTCCGATGCTTGTACCAATCCGTAATGGGCAACATCACTCCTGTGACGAGAAACAAAACAGGTATGCTTGAGCATTCTGTCTTTTTAGGGCCGCATCTTGTCTCGTTTTTGGATAGTTTAGACATTTTTGATCTGTGTTGCATTCATATTTGTCAAACCACACCAAAGTTTGTTCTCACCCTTGCGGTCCATGTCAACTGCAGTGGGGTGAGCAGAACAGAGCAAGCGCTTTCAATTCATTCCAACCAAAGTTGAGCTTTGCGCTGTGAATTGTGAGATTGACAGCAGACCAGAGCAAGTGCTGAGGTATGAGATATTTTCCCGTCTCAGAAAATATCATGGTTTCACGGTCTCAAGGTATATGGTATTAAACAATCAGTTAATATTATTATTATCATCATCATCAGTTAAAATGACTAATAAATGAATGAAAACAAATGATTTACAATAACAAACTGGAAAGCATTTGCTTGTTTTGTTTATTCAAATTTCAATAATCAAAAACATATAATCAATTAAATTTATTATTTGATGATGGATTAGATTAACAACTTATGTTTATCATTAATAATTGATTAAAATCCAAAAAATCTAATTTGACTTAAATCACAAAATCCAGAAGTCAAACATATTATCAATTAAAATGGTGGTAATGAAATAAATGCAAAAAATTAATTTAAAACGTAAAACAAAACAAATTTACAAAATTAAAACATGGACAAAAATATTATATTCCTCAAATAATGTTTAAATAAATTGCATTATTATCATTTTGACAAGTAATATATTTGTCAATTTCTTCTGGACTTTTATTTTGACGGGTTGTAGTGAAGAGCTTTGAGTTTCAGAGTGCATTTGACAATGGTTTTTCGCAAATAAAATGATTAATGCTCAAACGTTCTGTCAGAGCAGCTCCGGATATGTTTATGAGCTCACGTCCTCAGATAGTGAGACGGCAAACTGAAAACAATACGAGTATTTAGTACTTCACACAGAGACATACAAAACAAGTCTTTTTGAGCTTTAATATTCACAGACCCTACACCATGTCACGGTTTGATCTATAGTACAGCTCTGCTTTAATTTATTTCATCAATCCATCAAATCGCACGTATTACGTGACATCTGTGTTACACTGAAAATTCCATTTTTTGTGGGATTCTCTCTGCATCACGGAAATCATACGCCTTAACTCAAAAACAGAACATACCTGCTCGTCTTTTCTATGTTCAAAGTATTCTCATATTGCAAATTTGACATTTTTGGACATGGATAGAGATTAGAGAAAACAGCCTCTGTCTCTGACATTGTCTCCAACGTACTTGTGTTGGTTGAGACAGATTAGTCTAGTCAAGTAGAAAAAAGCTGCTTACGCGCAGATGAGATTCTGCGTTTGATTTTTTTCCCAATACCATAGATAAGCAAACGTACACAATACGATACTTGAACGTGTTCATATCGTGATGTACTGCCAAGTGTGTTTTGAGCATCTGTGGCTTACTTTACTTGCGTATTATTTTGCGGCAGTTTGCGCCTCATCTGTGGTGTTGCGTGTTACAGTAGCGCCGAAAAATATTGCTGTAACGTTATATATCCTATAACACGCTCTCACGCGTCTATTCACATGTCTACTTTCATTTTTGGAGGAGTGAAATTTATATACAGGGAGTGCAGAATTATTAGGCAAGTTGTATTTTTGAGGATTAATTTTATTATTGAACAACAACAACCATGTTCTCAATGAACACAAAAAACTCATTAATATCAAAGCTGAATATTTTTGGAAGTTTTAGTTTTTAGTTTTAGCTATTTTAGGGGGATATCTGTGTGTGCAGGTGACTATTACTGTGCATAATTATTAGGCACCTTAACAAAAAAAAAATTTATACCCATTTCAATTATTTATTTTTACCAGTGAAACCAATATAACATCTCAACATTCACAAATATACATTTCTGACATTCAAAAACCAAACAAAAACAAATCAGTGACCAATATAGCCACCTTTCTTTGCAAGGACACTCAAAAGCCTGCCATCCATGGATTCTGTCAGTGTTTTGATCTGTTCACCATCAACCACAGCCTCCCAGACACTGTTCAGAGAGGTGTACTGTTTTCCCTCCTTGTAAATCGCACATTTGATGATGGACCACAGGTTCTCAATGGGGTTCAGATCAGGTGAACAAGGAGGCCATATCATTAGATTTTCTTCTTTTATACCCTTTCTTGCCAGCCACGCTGTGGAGTACTTGGACGCGTGTGATGGAGCATTGTCCTGCATGAAAATCATGTTTTCCTGTACCACTGCTTGAAGAAGGTGTCTTCCAGAAACTGGCAGCAGGACTGGGAGTTGAGCTTGACTCCATCCTCAACCCGAAAAGGCCCCACAAGCTCATCTTTGATGATACCAGCCCAAACCAGTACTCCACCTCCACCTTGCTGGCGTCTGAGTCGGACTGGAGCTCTCTGCCCTTTACCAATCCAGCCACGGGCCCATCCATCTGGCCCATCAAGACTCACTCTCATTTCATCAGTCCATAAAACCTTAGAAAAATCAGTCTTGAGATATTTCTTGGCCCAGTCTTGACGTTTCAGCTTGTGTGTCTTGTTCAGTGGTGGTCGACTTTCTGCCTTTCTTACCTTGGCCATGTCTCTGAGTATTGCACACCTTGTGCTTTTGGGCACTCCAGTGATGTTGCAGCTCTGAAATATGGCCAAACTGGTGGCAAGTGGCATCTTGGCAGCTGCACGCTTGACTTTTCTCAGTTCACGGGCAGTTATTTTGCGCCTTGGTTTTTCCACAAGCTTCTTGCGACCCTGTTGACTATTTTGAATGAAACGCTTGATTGTTCGATGATCACGCTTCAGAAGCTTGGCTATTTTAAGACTTCTGCATCCCTCTGCAATATATCTCACTATTTTTGACTTTTCTGAGCCTGTCAAGTCCTTCTTTTGACCCATTTTGCCAAAGGAAAGGAAGTTGCCTAATAATTATGCACACCTGATATAGGGTGTTGATGTCATTAGACCACACCCCTTCTCATTTCAGAGATGCACATCACCTAATATGCTTAATTGGTAGCAGGCTTTCGAGCCTATACAGCTTGGGAGTAAGACAACATGCATAACGAGGATGATGTGGTCAAAATACTCATTTGCCTAATAATTCTGCACTCCCTGTAATTGGTTTCAACAACCAGATGCATTTACAATTTACCCTAGATTCGTCTGGAATGCGTCTCAGACCACCTGAAGTGGTTTGAGTGATCGGAATTAAATCAGTCTCGAAAGCGTTTGAGGGCATTTACACCCGTTGCGTACGCACAAAACATGCCCTGAAAGAGGCGAATGCTACTACTCACGTACACGAAGGAATTTATAAAAACAAACTTGATGGGAAAATGTGTGCACTTTCACGCAAACTCTGACCCATCCGTACGAACACTTTTACTAGAGTGAGAAAAGTAATGAAGTTTTCATTTTTATATATACATTTACATTAATATTCCCCTTTTATTATAGGCGATAAGCCCTAAAATGACATAAAGTCATTATGCAGAAGATAAACAAAAATGATATGGATTTAGATAGTGGATGTGTTACTTTTGATCACTTTTCCAGTGACACGCTGGTTTAATGACAGTGAGGAGTGATGGGAGCACAATAATTCCTCCTTAAACTAGCGAGAACGATGATCAGTGATGCACACTTACTGCGATATTATGAAAGACACTGCTGGATTCAGTGGTCGTTTTGAATAGGTTCAATATTAATATCTTACAGTACAACCGCAGCGCTCATGTCGTGTACAGGCATCTTCACACAATTATGAAAAATACCACTGTATTTGAAGGATACGACTTGAAGAAAACGGTAAAATTTGTACGCTTTCTTTTTAAAATCCTTTGTCAGTGAAGCGCCGCGTCAGACAATTGTATTTACACTGCAATAAATAAATAGACCTATATCTGTTATCCACTAAAATAGCCTAAACATCCTAAAAGACATGTTCACCTTGTCAGCGAAACTGCATAAATGAATGAAAATTAACGAATCAACTCTATTCAAAAAAATTTATCTGAGAAGTAAGCTATTTTATAGCTACAATTTTGTTTTCATGGATATTTTGATATATTTATTATAAAACAACAAGGATATTAGAGGATTTTTAGTAATATGCATGGCACAAATGGCATTTATAGTCCGTATGTAATTGTTCCCAATGTTTTGTACTTTTGACGGTGTTAACAATAGTGCCACGTGGACGGGAACATGCATGGAAATGATATGCAGATGAGATTATGCATATAAAACTAGGCGTTGTAAGCTCCATAGGAGACCAGGTGGAGATCTTCCGCCGACTGGGATTTATAAAGGGATTTTTGCGCAGGTTCTGGTGTACGCACGGTTTTATAATGGTTTTCTTGCGTATACCATTTTCAGATTTATGTCGTACGTTCACTTTTAGTAAGGTTTATATGCAAAGTTTTATAAATGAGGCCCCTTTTACGATCAGATAGCTATCCGATGGAACGGATGAATTTTACAGTTTCTCTTCCTGAGTTCTCCATACGTAAGCACATACAATGAGAGCGTGTAGCCCAGCACACATCTTTGTTTTGGATGTTCAGTTGAAAAATATACATCATAAAAGCATTTTTAAAAAAAAATATCTTTAGATTCAGTCTTAAATATGTCAATTCCAAGCGAATCAGGACTAAATGTATCGGGACCAAAAGAACCGAGAGAAAGGAACAACAAGTGTGCGCACACCCTTAGTCACACCAAACCTGATGCTTTATGATAAAGGCAAGTTTGCTTACTGTTAGTTGCCAATTGAAACAAAATTAAAGCATTTCTTTGCTCTGCATTTTTTTTTTTAAATGAAACAATTTTCAATCCATTTTCAGCACACATGTACTGGGATGACACAGATAGGGATGATAGCAAGACATATGCGACCTATGTTGACAAAATGAGTCGGAATGCACACGGGCTAATTACGAGCTGCAGGCAAAACAAGTGAAAAAAAAAAAAGTTTTTGAGGTTTACACAAAAATGAGTTCATTAAGCCCTCGTCTAGTGATCCAAATGCTCCAAATAGCAATTAAACATCTAAAAGTATCATTATTTGTACATTTTCTGAGCTTAGAACCTTTCCCTTCCCCTCAGCACAAGTTTGGTATCATTTTAAAGTGAGGCATTCCAACTTGTGAAATCATAGCAAATTCTCGATTTCAATTTCATAATAAATTCTCGATGGCATGGGTCTGAACCAACGAAAGGTGACTTTCAAACCCATGCTGATGTAGTCAAAACAATCTTACTCGCGCTGACTGACACATCCGAAGAGTGTGCAAATAGACACCTCTCAATCCTGATATACAAATTCCGATGAATCAAAAAAATGAGAAAATAATCGAGTTTTTGAAAATGTATTCATTGCGACTCATTTTGCCAGTCACATTGTAATCAAAGCTTCAGAATTAGCTGGCTAATGTGGGCTTTCCAACAACGATTCAAACTAAACTGATTAGCAAACTAATGAATCAAACCTCTATGTTCCTTAACATTTATATAAAAGAAACATTCATACTTAGAGAATGTTCCCTTACCAGCGATGTTACTGTCCATCTCGTCCGTCTGCAGGCTGGTGACGCTGGAGTTGTCCACACGGAGCTGCAAGTCGTTCAGTTTCTCTCTGAGTTGCTCAATGTCACTTTCCTTACTATCTAGTTGCATCTGCAGCTCATTGCGATACGTGGACTCCTCTGCCAATTGCTGCAAATACAAACATCACCATTAACTAAGCTAAAACAACAAACCATACAACTGCAACATTTGGCTCATGAATATTGAAGTCATGCTGATGTGTGAAAACTAATGTGAAAACTAATACACATTCACTTGCCGCTTGCATCTCGTTGAGCTCCTTCTGATACTTGATGGCCATGTGGTTGAACTTCTCCTTCTCCTGGTTCAGCTCCAGCTGCAGTTTGCGATTCTCCTTCTCTTTCTTGCGCAGGTCAGTGGTGCTGCCTCGCTTCTTCTGGTCCAACTTCATGTCCTTACGGTTCATAATCTCAGCCAGCTTATTCACCGCCTGCAGTCAAGATATTATTCCTTTCAGACATGTCATATCAAACAAGTCTGGTTGAAAACTAAGTGAGCTGCTTTGTTATGGAATGGTATGGAACGCTGTTCATGGGCACCGTGCAAATAGTGCTACTCACAAGTGCACAAGAGACGAAGCTCATAATTGATTTTGATGTTAATATATTGGTTAACCTGATAATATATTAACATGTCTTAAAATTTGGAAAATGAAACCTCAGGGGCCGGTTGCACCAGCTGGACGTAAAAAAGTCAGGTGTAAGCTCTACGCTGGACTTCGTTACGTCCAGCTTTCCGATGAAAATTTACACCCGTTGCACCGTCGAAAACTACGACTAGGCGCAGCTACGCACACGCCGATATGTTCTACCGCACTGTTAGTTGAGACGCTATGGTTACAAATGTGAATTTATTGGCTCCAACGAATAGACGAAAAATTACTGTTGGACCAAAAAAAATTTTGTAAAACAAGAAAAATTATTGAGCAATTCGGTAAGTATATGCATATTTTGGTATGCAAGCAAAACAATTCAGTAACAAATAAAAAAAGATTTTTATGTGGCAAAAGATAACAGCTGTTTACACGAAGTACAAACTTATAGGCTAGACCTGTTTACACGGTAGCCTACACAAATTTATAGAGCAAGTTATATTTTAATAACGCTTTCAAATTTAGCAGATAATCCCGACCCGACTTTAGTACCGAGAACAGTTCTGAAAAACACGACGATATGATCAGCCTGTATACCAGGCGCGCCATCATCTCAGTGTCTTTATTTGCATTAATTTTCATCATGGAAACAAGTCAAGACTTCTCGCTTTACATCTACCTTTGACTAGGTGCAAGATCTAGTCTCAGACGTGCGCTACGTCCAGATGGTGCAACAGGTATTAATTCTACGGCGGACTTTTACGTTAAGCTTAGTCTTACGACCGGGTGTACGTCCAGCTGGTGCAACCAGCCTCTGATGAACAACACCACATGGTATATTACACAAAAAATAGGCCAAAATGCAAAAAGCCATGTTTGACAAACTAAGGACACCCTTAATGTTAACAAAGGAACTAAGAGGTTAAGTAGCAGTCAGGCACTGCTAATCAAATATCTTTGATTAATGGATCAACAGCAAGTGTGAAGACTTCAGAAGCTTTGGCAGTTTGCTGGTCTGTAGGCTTCAGGTGTGTGTTAACACAATGCCAAGGACGGAAGACCCCAGCAATGATCTTAGAGAAGCAATTGTTGCTTCCATCAGTCTGGGAAGTGACATTCAAGACAGTTACCAATCTTCCCCAGTGTGGAGGTCCCAGCAAATTCGTCACAAGATCAGATTGTGTAATGCTCGGAGAGACTGTAGACAGCCCAAGAACTACACCTCAGACTCTACAGGCCTCAACTAAAAAACAACATGTACAAGAAAAAAAAGAATAGACAGTATGGCATTTTTTTGAAGGGCTGCCAGGAGAAAAGTTCTTCTCTTTAAAAATAACATGGCAGCACGGCTTAGGTTTGCAAAGTTGCATCTGAAGAAACCACAAGACTTCTGGAACAAAGTCCTTTGGACAGACAAGACCAAAGTGGAGATGTTTGGCCATAATGCACAGTGCCAAGTTTGGTGAAAACTAAAAACAGCATATCAGAACAAACACCTCATACCAAAAGTCAAGCATGCTGGTGGAGGGTTGATGATTTTGGGCTTGTTTTATAGCCACAGGCCCTTGGCATCTCACAGTCATTGAGTTGACCATGAACTGCTCTGTACACTAAAGTATTGCATTGTAGAGTCAAATGTGAGGCCCTCCATCCGACAGCTAAAACTTGGCCAAAACTGGGTCATGCAACTGGACAATGATCTGAAGATTACCAGCAAATCTACACCATAATGGCTGAAAAAAAGAATATAGGTGTTGCAATGGCCCAATCAAGTCCAGACCTCATCCTGACTGAAAAGCTGTGGCGAGGGCTGTGCATAGACAAATGCCCACAAATCTTGATTAACTGGAGCAACGTCAAGAGGAGTGTGCCACAATTGCACCAGAATGATGTGAGACTGATAAAGTCATACAGAAATTATTAGGTTATTGCCGCTAAAAGTGGATCTATAAGCAACTGAATCATGTCCTTAGTCCTTAATTCACCCAAAAATGAAATATCTGTCATTAAGTACTCACTCTCATGTCATTCCAAACTCGTAAGACCTTTTCTTTGTCAACACCTCTGATTGGCCATTGTGTTGACACGCTCATCAGATATGTCTTTGATTGGCTTCACAGATGTGTGTCTGTGTAAGTGTTCGGGGCAGAGCATCATTGATGACTATTTGCAATATTTTTGAAGCGCTGATCCTCGAAGCCAATCGCTGACATTTGCGATGAGTGTGTGAACACAATGGTGTTTACGAATCCTCTCAACTGTGCTCAAAGCGTTACATTTTTCATTTCATTTCCGTGCTGACAAAGCACCAAAGTCTGTAATTTTGTCAACTCTAACATGTATATGATAGGTAAAATTGCATTTAGTAATTAGATGAAATTTGAAAAGATTGTAATGCCTCTAATAACGACTTCACCATCTTGGATGATTTTTCTTTCACTGAGCATGTCACAGTCAAAAATACCAAAACATGGCATCTTACAAGGCATAAAGTTTTACGATAAACCTTTTCATCAGACAAATTTTAAGATGTCTTAAATTTCGTCTTATGTTTATATTTGATTCTCAAAAGACTTTTATATTTCTCTTACTTTGTTAACTTTCACTCATTCACATTTATGGCCATTTTGACACTGGCTTTTTCACTTTTAGTTATATTAACATACGTTACTTATACAAAGTTGCTGAATGGTGGTTATACCTGGGTCTTCAGAGTTCTTTCTATATTAAGGGCCTTCTCGTAATTCGCCTTTACCGAGTTCGCTACCTCCTCCTTCTCTGCTGCAAACTCTACAGGAAGACATTAGAAAAGTTATGATAATGCGTAAAGATGAACTGTAGGTAATCTATTGGAATTAAGATTACCTTCTACTTGAGCTTGGAGCCTCTCAGTCAATTCCGTCTTCTCCTTACTGAGGATCTCCACATCTTTGGTAAGGGTTTTATTGGATTCCTCAAGCTAAATGAAAATATATTATACTCCAACTAAAAGCCACTGATATAACCACAAAGGTGACAATAATGATAGACTAAAACTGCACGTGGCTTGTACAGTATTCAGGCCTGGTTTCACAAACAGGGCTTAGATTAAGCCAGGATTAGGCCTTGGTTCAATTATGATGTTCAAGTAGCTTTTATAAACATGCCTTAGAAAAAAAAACATTACTAGTCTGCATCTTGAGAAAACAATGTCACTGACATATTTTAAGATATGTCAGTAAAAGAAGCTTTCAGTTCAAAAAAGCTGGGACTAGGTTTAAGCCGACAGAGTTCTAAAATTGAAAATGTGATGCAAGACAAATGGACAATATAATTGAAATCAGATTTAGAGGCAGATGCCTTTCCAACACTAATAACAGCGTGTGTGCTGAACAGACCTGCGTGATGGTCGAGTCTTTCTCCGAGATCTCCTGTTTGTAACGAGACACGGCCTTCTTGTTCTCCTGAGAGAGTTCAAAATACTGCTCTTCCTGTAGCGCACGGGCCAACTGCTCCGACTCTGCCTTCGTCATGGTGAGGTCCAACTGAGCAGAGAGTGACTCCCTACGAAAGATTTATGGTAAAGAAGTTTACAAGAACATTCACTAGCAATTCTGAACGGTATTTTATTGCTTTAACATTTTTCAAAAGCAGCACTTCTGCAAAAGCTACTAATTCATGAAGAGGGCTTTTACTTTTCTGAGTACAGGTCCTGGACTTTTTTAACAGCATCTTGAGTTTGTCGATTCTTCTCCTCTATCTCCTCCTTTAGCTCCTTAACCTGAGTTTTATAGAGTGTCTGAAAAGAAAGAAAGAATGGCTCGAGAATATAGAAACAATGCTGATTTCCTCTCATGATATGACTTCACACAAGAACATAACACCCCCTAACATGGTCATAACTGAGGCAGTCAGCTGAGCAATATACCATGGAATTGAATAAAAAAGTTTTTAAAGGCGTTTTTAATTAAGAAGATGAGATTGGAGGTGACTTTATCATATTTATTTAGTCTGGTTACTGACAAATCATGTAACATCGCATAAAAAAAGTCACGTGACTGCTCAGAGAAGAAAATATGTGTGAATAGCACCTCTATCAATCTGATCATTACGAAACGACCAACAATAGATTTGCAACTTCGTTGGAAACTTGGCTACTATGAACCATGCCTTGATCCCAACAAGTTGTATAGGACTTTAGAAGATTCCAGGATAAGGTTACAAAAGCATTGCTAAAGCATGTTATGGATGAAGATTAATTCGTATATAAAGGTAAAAGGCAAGTACCTAAAAAAGCAATTGATGCTTTTTCACCTCATTAAGAAAAAAGGAAAAATGAAATAATGTTCAGCAGTCGTTCATACTCACTGAGAAATACTGCTCAGCCTCCAGCTGATCCTGAAGTTCCCTCATCTGACCCTCATTTCCTCTGTACTGCCTGAGGAGAGACACTTTATTCAATCACAGACACTTCAGCTTCACAAACAATGAATCTGTATCATATAAATAAATCGGTTAATGATTTTACGCAAACTTTAGAATACGGAAAATGACAAAGCTATGCATTCTGTCGAAATGCCTGAGTGTTTGACAGAGCGGAAGCTTTAAGATGAACTGGCATTGGATGTGATCCAACTGTGAAAATGCTGGCCAATACCAGCCAATAGTTTTGGCCGAGTTTAAACATATTCTGCAATAATGTCATAAAAGATTTCCATATATTCAGTAATATAATAGCTGTTGGGAGTAAGGCTGAGAGCCCAAGGAATTACATTATATGGACAGAACAGTGTTATAATCAGGGTGCAACAGAAATGCTTGTACTAAAAGAATTGAAAAATAAATAAGTTAAAAAGATGATTCACCCAAAGATGAAAATTGTTTTAATGAAACTAAGAGGTGTCAGTCCCTTCATTTAAAGTCCAGGCAATCAAAACTCAGACGACACATTAAAAAGAATCCATATGAATCAAGTGGTTTAATCCAAGTCTTGTAAAGAGGTATAACTGCTTTATATAATAAACAGAATCATTTATGCTTTTATTGTTATAATGTGGGACCCGTTTAGAAACTAGCTAATTTTACTATTAATGGCTTATAGCTCCAACTTCGAAGACAATGAGTTTTGAGTCTTTTATTAAAAAAGGGTGACATGTATGTATATATTCATGACGCTTTGAGGGCAGGAGAAGCATACTTGGTGAGCTGCGCCAACTGGAACTCGACGGAGCGTTTGTTCTCGAGGGCTGCATTGATCTCCTGTTTGAGTTGCTTCTCTGATCCTTTCAGGTGTTCAGCCTCCATCGTCCAGTTTTTCAGCTCATTTTGGGCCTGCACACGCTTCCCAGACTCCTGCTCTAACTGCACCCGTAGATCCTTCACCTGGTAGGGTGGAGAAAAGATGTGTTTAAAAGAACAGTTTACAGTCTTGACAATTTTAGTGGGTTCACATTCACCTCATCCTCCAGCCTCTCCTTCTGCTTCATCAGCTGTTCCATCTTCTGTACAGACTGTTTGAGGTCAAACTCCAGCATGGAGCACTGCTTCTCCACCTCTACCACTCTGCTCTCGGCTCGCATCCGCAGCGTGGTCTCTTCCGACACCTTCTGCTCCACCGCTGGACAGAGATGTTTTTGTTATTTGTAGAGAAAGAGTGAACACCATGGACAAGATCAGTCGATAAATATACTGGTGAATATTCAACATTCCTAAATCAGTCAACGAGAACTTCTGTTTGGCTAATGTAGCGCATTGGAGCCATTTATGTTGACACAAATTATTGTTTTTTTATTTTGATTGGATGCAATGTCAATGAAGATGTGTGACTCATTTGGGCACACCTTTGTTGTTGTTGTTTTGACTTCTGTTAAAAGATGGCCATCTGCAATGAAAACGTGTGTTTGGCTTCTTTAACCATATGCCCTTTGAACACCTTTGTAATATAATAACCCAAGGGGTAAATATTTCTATGTGTGCGTTGAAGAACCAATTAGTCGGTACCAGGAAACGACTTAAAATGTATTTTAAGTACAAGTCGCAACAAAGTGGCAGAAGCAAGACTCACTGGTGCTGAGAATTATTCTTTTTCAGACCTGCTTTTCAAAGAACACACTCCATTTCTGTCCTATTTAACTGCCCTATCTACAAATAAAAGGCCATTGTATAATACCCTATTGTTGTTAAGTGTAAGTCTGTTCTGGTTGTCATTTATCACATGTGCTCTTTGTTTGGTTTTCTCCCGCCACTTCTCTAAGTCTTTATCGTTTCATTCATCTCAGGTGTGTATCATTAATCAATCGTTTGCTCCCCTGATCCTTTGCATTCAGACAGGTCTGCATGTTATAATCTGTCCCTGGCAATCTGCTCTTTAAATATGTTATAAAAAATGGATACAGTCTAATTACACCACAGGAAATACTGTCTCTGAACTTAATTTGATACCATCATAATGTCTTTTAGGACCCTACTCTGCTATTAAGAGAAAAAATGAATTATTCTACTCTTCCATGTGTGCAAGTATGAAATCTTAGAGGTGATGTCTGGGCATGCAGCTAAACAAGACGCCATGCAGTGTCTGGACACGCAGCAAGCTGGCCATGGCGCATCTTGCACACACACACCATGCATAGCAGCAGACTTGGCCTCCTCGATAGACTCATATTTGTCTGTGAGTTGAGTCTTTGTGATGCGGTGCTCGGTCAATTCCTGGTCGAGCCGCTGCTGTAGAGTCTTTAGCTTGTAGTTAAGGTCAATTTCCAGGCTGTTTTTCTCCTGAAGACAAAAATAATATAGAAACACTGTTACTTTACACAGCCTACAAAAAAAAAAAAAAAATGAACACATAGGCAGCCTAGGAGGCAAATGTACCAGTGGGTCTAAAATACAATTTATGGGGGTGGATTTTTTTGAAGTAAACATTTTTTGTTATCCTTATGTGAGACTACGGCGGAAGACTATATTTTCAAAACGGTGTATATTATTTTCATTCTCTGTGAAACCGTAACTCATTCTACTGTATTTAAAATGGTTATATCTTTGAAACGGAGAGACTTTTTAATGGTGAGACAGTTGCAAACCTGTTCAGATCTGTCTACATATTTGCTCTGCAGCAGCAGCAATAGCAGCAGCGTGTGTAGCAGATCTAGTCCACCAGGACCAAATACGTATACACTATCATAACACTGTAACTAAGACTTACCATAGAGTTGTCATGATTGAAAGGCATTTATCCATTTTTACCAATTGATACAAGCGCCAAAACTTTTTTTTTTTTTGGGGATAATATACAGGATAGTCATGGGGTAGTCGTGGCCTAGTGGTGAGGGAGTTGGGCTTGTAATCTGAAGGTTGCCGGTTCGATACCCACGCCGGTAGGAATTGAAATTGATTGAGGAATTGAAATTGATTGTGAATGAACAGCACTCTCTCCACCTTTGATACATGACTAAAGTGCCCTTGAGCAAGACACCTGACCCCTGATTGCTCCCCTTGTAAGTCGCTTTGGATAAAAGCGTCTGCTAAATGATGAAAAATGTAAAAATGAATAATAGGCCAGTATTTCTTAAAGTGGGGTTTGTCTGAAGTAACCAGGTGGTCTTTGGAAAACTCTTGTATTGTAAACAAAAATTTCCCCAAATACCATGAGAAGTGATATATAGCCAAATAAGCCTAAATATAAGAAAGTATTGCATTTTCATGCCCTAAATGTGTTACTAAAATAGTGCTGATTGACTTACAAACCGTGAGAAAACACAAAATTAAGTCTATTTTTGGACTATTATTATTATTATATTTTACATTACATTTATACACTTAATACACTTTCAGAAAAATGTGAAAAAGTTACCTTTAGGGGTACAAGAGCTTGTCACTAGAGCAAGTAACCTTACAACGACAATTTTGTACCATATTACCTACAATTAAACTTGATAATGTAATGTATGGTAATGCAAATTGGGGTAAAATAGCCACAATGCAAAAATATCTTAATAGCCCCTAACAGACTGCAATTATTATGTATGATATATTTTAAAATCGCAAATATTATGTTTTTATTCATTTTAGAATAATATAAAATGAACAAACCTTCTCAAGGACGTTACATTGGTCCTGGACTTGTTTCCTCTCCAGCTCCATTTTAGACAGACTCCGCTTCAAGTTCTTGTTGTCCTCCTGTAGACCCGTGATACGAGCTTCAAAGAGACAAAGAACAGACTTAGATCTCGCTGGATTATCACAATAGCTGCAAAGGGAATGTTTTGAAATTTAACTTTATTCTACGTTATTTGCACACTCAAAAGAAAAAATCTTACAGTTGGATTCAGAAAGTATTTAGACCTTAATTTAAAATAAATAAATAAAAACCACTGACATATGACATTTGAAATTTAGCCCAGGAGCATCCCATTTCTCTTGACCCCTTTTCCACCAATGCAGTTTAAGAGCTGGTTCAGAGCCAGAGTCTAGTTTCAAATCAGTTCTTTGTCTTTCGACACTCAAAGCACCAGCTCTGAACCAGGAAAAGTGGTTCACAAGAAGCACCAAAACAATGCTGGTCTAGATGATCTGGTTGCGTCAGAGGCTGGGGTTACCATGACCAACAGGACAAACAGAAACTTGTAACTGCCATTTTTGCAATAGCAGCTCAATTGTAATCTCGGTCTACACAAATTACGGCAAGCTGCATGAACACGATGGATTCGCCGTGTTTGAAAAGCCATGATCATCAATAGTAATGCAACGTCTGCCATTGTAGATAGTGTGTTTGTGTTTGGCGCTGCCACGGTAGCGTTGTTGGGAAAGATGCGACGTATACAGTGACACCAAACCTGGTCCTATGGTGGCTCTCTAGCCCTTGGGAAGGCGAACTGGTTCTTAAAGATTTGCCAGTCAAACCAACTCTGAACTATGGCACCCGGCTCATGCTGGTGGAAAAGGGGTGTTTGAGATGTTTCTGCAAGTTGATTGGAATAAATCTGTGGAAAATTCAGTAGACTTGTACTAACAGCTGAAAATGTATTTCAGAGCAAAAGCCAAGCCATGAGGTCAAAGAAACTGCCCGCAGAGCTCAGAGACAGGATTGTGTCGAGCCACTGCAGGGAAGGCTACAAAAATGATTTGCTACATGGAGTGCCAAGAGCACTGTGGCCTTCATAATTCTTAAATGAAAGAAGTTTGAGACAAAGAGGACTCTTCCTAGAGCTGGCCTCCTGGCCAAACTGAGCGATCGGGGAAAAGGGCCTTGATAAGAGAAGAAACCAATAATCTGATGGTCACTCTGAACTCCAGAGATCATGTGCGGAGAAACTTGCAGACGGACATCACTGCAACACTACACTGATCTGGGCTTTGCGGTAGAATAGCCAGACAGAAGCCTCTCCAAAGTAAATGACACAAGAAAACCTGCTTGAAATATGGCAAAAAGGAACTCTCAGACAGTGAGAAACAAGGTTCTCTGGTCTGATGAACCTCAATTCCAAGCATCATGTCTGAAAGAAAACCAGACACCGCTCATCACCTATATGTATGGTGGTAGCGTCATGCAGTAGGGGTGTTTTTCAGCAGCAGGGAGAGGAGGATAGGTGGAAATCTGAATGCAACAAAATATGAAGACATCATTAATTGAAACCTGGTCCAGTGCATTCATGACCCAAAGCACACTGCCAAGACAATGCAAGAGCGGTTTAGGGACGACTTTGTGAACGTCCTGGATTGTCCCAGCCATATCCTGGATTTGAACTCAAACATCAGTGCCCAACCAACCTGACAGAGCTTGAGAGATTCTACACAGAAGAATGGCAGAAAATCCCAGAATCCAGGAGTGCAAAACGTGTTGCATCAGTCCCAAAAAGGCTGTAATTGCTGCCAAAGGTCTGAACACTTATCCTATAAGAATGTGTGTGTATTACATATATATATATAGAGGTAATATAATTTGCATGGATGTCATCTGTGATCTATGTTGGTGGAGTCAAATCAGGGAAAGCCTAACCTTGCAGTTCTCGGATCTCCTCTGAGCCTCGGCTGCAGGTTCGTCTTTCTGTGTCTAGTGTGGTCTGCAACTGTAGCAGCTCTTTTTCCAGCTGCTGTTTGACACTCTCCGTGGCACGGCTCTTCTCCTGCAGCTCACGATTCACACCCTCCAGCTGGCTCATTGACTTGGCCATCTCTGTGTGGCTCTTCCTCAAACGCACCACCGTGTCAGACTCAGCCCGCAGAAGGTCGTTGGCTTCCCCCAGCTGTGGACGACAAGGTTGTGTGAGATGTTGTTTCATAATTGGCATGTGGTGTAAACACCTTTGAAATAACCAGAGCCACATTTGTTGGACGATTTTGGGAAGAAATCATCTCACACAGTTGGCAAAAGCTATTGGAACACTTTCCCTTTAACCTTTTAACTATATGAAAATAAAAATACATAAATTAAATGCATTTAATAAGTTAATTATTAATGTTAATTACACAAACATTGTTTTACAAAGAATCAAACAAGCATACATTTAAAAAAAAATGTGTTTTTAGTATCTAACTAAAAGGATACTAAAGTTTAGTAAGATACTTAGTTTAGTATCTAAACTAACTAAATGTATTAAGTGTTAAAAAATTGCATTCTTTTCGTATTGTGGCAACAGGATTATATAACAGCATTTACACAACACAGATTTATTTTCACAGTTTTTTGGTAATCACTATGTCAATCATCGCAATTTCGAGAGCAGGGCTCAATAGTTTTTTACTGCAGTGATTCTGATTTTGTCTTGCCCTGCCAAAATGTTCACTGCCCCAACCACACACAAAAAAAGAAGAAGATGTTGAAAATAAATTTATTGTTTTGTCACTTTTGTAAAATACTGCTTCCAAAATGTTCAACAAGCAAATTTATATACACACACACACATATATATATATATATATATATATATATATATATTATAAAAGTGAATAAAAAAATAAATCACTACCTCATCCAACGACTAAGATTTGAGACTATTCGAGAAGTGTTCTTGATAAGCTTACTTGGTTCTGAAGCTGGGTGATCTTGTCATTGTTTTGACTGATTTTCCTCAAGTCTTCCAGTTGCTCCTTCAAAGTAGACACTAGAAAAAGGGAAAAAAAGATTTTATACAGGGAGAGGGGATGCTTAATCTTTCCTTATAACATGTTAACAGAGCAATGAAGTGTGTACTATAACGACCTACTGTGCATGGCACTTGGATGAATTTTATTCATGGTCCTGCTTCCATTAGCTAATTTTCCAGACCATCATAGGTCATCATAGACATATAGGTCTGGCTATACTTTGCTGGTTCTAGATCAACTCACAACATTTAGGGGGCTTTCACCCTGGCAGTTTAGTTCATAACGGGCACGGTTCGCATGAAAAATGTGAAAGTTGTCATTCGAACCGGGGAGCGCACAGGGGAACCAAACCCCAGACTACCTGGAGGAGGAGTTCTATTGCACTCAATCTGTGGCGTGATTCGCATGAATATGAAAGTAACCTGCGCATGTGTTTTAGTTGATAACAATGTATTTACTTGAATAAAACACATGTAAGAGATAATGGTGTTGATGATTTACCTTGGAATCGAGCAGTAGTGAGCCTGCAGTGCATTCGCGCTTTGTGAGTGCAATCAGAGCGGCAAATGGTAAATGGACTGCATTTATATAGCACTTTCACCGACCTATGCGCTTTACAATTCTAGCCTCACATTCACCCATTCACACACACATTCATACACCGACGGCGACGTCAGCCATACGAGGCGCCATCCAGCTCGTCGGGAGCAGCTGGGGTTAGGTGTCTTGCTCATGGACACCTCGACACTTGGACAGGTGGAACCGGGGATTGAACCACCAACCTTCCGGTTGGTAGACAACCCACATGAACCACTGAATCACTGCCGCAATCAACGGTCTCCTTAGAATAGTCTGCTTGCAAGCAGCGGAAAGCCATCTACATGCAACGTGCATACAGTAAACCCAAGTGTTGTTTACTCTGCTGTCCATAATAGCATCAAATTAATAAAAAAACAAAAACAATTTACAGACCCGCAGGTCAGTTCTGATAGAAAATGCAGGTCAGTAAATTGAGTTTTTTATTAATTTGGTGCCATTAATCATTTTCAAACCAAAAAAGGTTGTTGTTGAGGTTGTCAGTGTACTCTTACCCAGGTAAGTCACATACCCTGCTTTCTAGAATACCCCCATGATATATTGGAGGCAAACTTGGAATGAGACACTGAATTCTCACCCTCATTCTCAAGATTTCTTCGTTTTTCAGCCTCCTGGTCAGCCTTTCTTTGATGTTCTGTTGCTCGGTGCTGGATCATGATCTTGTCTTTCTCCAGTAAAGACATGTTATGCTCCACACTCTTCCTTAGGTTACTCTGAAACATGTCAAGACAACAGAATGAATAAAAATCGAGAATTAACATACTTAAAAATAAGTTTTACTAGATATTTAACTTAACCATTGCATAGAAAAAAATACACACCCTCTGTATTTATTTAGATACATGCTTTAGAGAGTAAATCATTTCACTCACCTCCTCATCTAACTCTTTCATTATCTTGTCTAGCTTTGTATTGGATGCCCTGAGGGGGAAACGAATCAAAGAAAAGATTTCACAGGCCTGATTTTGAGAAAATTTTACATTAGGTTTGGAAATAGGGACGAGGAGATTAAATG
Organism: Opsariichthys bidens; assembly: GCA_037194245.1. Taxonomy (NCBI): domain Eukaryota; kingdom Metazoa; phylum Chordata; class Actinopteri; order Cypriniformes; family Xenocyprididae; genus Opsariichthys; species Opsariichthys bidens. The sequence goes on from CM074303.1 coordinate 3,533,763, forward strand.
GGGGAAAGTTAGATGGATTGTTGGGGATTAATGCATCTTCACATGGATGGCTGAATGAAGTTTGATTTAAGATAGATGGTGATTTGGGATGGTTAGATTGTTGTATTGTGGCTGGAGGAATGAAGTGTTTGGTTTGGTTAAATGTATGATTGATGAATGATGAGTTTGATTTGTTTGGTTCTAGATGGATGAATGAGGTATTTAATTGATTCTAGGTGGATGGATGAAGTGTTTGATTTGTTTGGATAAGGAATTTTGTTCTGGATGGATGAATGTGTTTGATTGTGCTGGATAGGGTGTTTTGGATGGATGAATGGATAAGGTGTTTTATTTGTTTTGGATAGGGTGTCTGGTTCTGGATGGATAATGGTGTGTTTGGTTCCATATGGATGAATGAGGTGTTTGGTTTGATTGGGTGCTTGATCTTTATGGATAGATGAGGTGTTTAATTGGTTTTGGATCTGAATGGATGAGGTGTTTGGTTAGTTTTGAATGGTTGGCAGGTGGATGAGGTGTTTGATTTGAATGGACAGGTGAATGGTTGAATAAGGTATTTGGGCGGATGGGCAAACAGACAGATAAACACCTGCACTTCTGCTCCATCTCGTCTCTCAGCTGCATCTCATTGTGAAGTTGTTCTTCTAGCTGATAAATTCTCTTCTGAAGATTTTCCAACTGAGAGATCAGAGAAACACAATTAGTCACGCTCACAGTTTAAGAGACAGACTCACTATTATTATGCTATAAACTCTTTCATTTAAAGTCTCTGTTGAAAGGTTCTTACATGACTCTTATCTTCCTTCGTCGAGCAGCGTTTGTCACTTGTCTTTATAGTTGATTCCCGAGGGAACCTGATAAAGAGTCAATACTTTTTCATATATTTTTTCCTCACATTTACCAATTTAACACAAACACCTGGGATCAAAGCATTCACTGCCTGTTCTGCATCTTAGTACTCACTGGTTATTGCTGTAATAGGTGAAACCCACAAATGGAAGCTGGTTGCCAACAAATGCTTTAGGAATGGGGAATGTCTCCTCCTCCCCTCGATCTTCCTCAATGTCGTCAAAGTTGCTTGTGTCTACATCACTGCTTAGCTCCGGCACCACTGGAGCAGCCGCTACATGCAACAAGAAAGAAGTACATTTTAATGAGAATGTGACGAGCAGGGCGGGCGAGAGCCGTGAGGGAACGGCGCGAGGCCGGTGACGCGAGTGTTAACGAGCTTCAGGTGCTCGGCGCACCGGTCTCGAGTCCTTCACGGAGGAGCTCCGGAAGCATAAAGGAGGAGCGACGACAGTCAGGGACGAGAGAGGACCAGGCCTGGGATTTTATGTTGAGTGTTATTTGGTTTGTGTGGGCGGCAGTCGCTGTGAGGAACTGCCGCCCTTATACTTTTTGGTTTTATTGTGAGTTTATTTGTTTTTTAAATGTGTTGAACGTTCGCCGGTTCCCGCCTCCTTCTTCCCTTTCTACGAACTTTGTTACAGAGAACAAATAAAGAATGCTGGAAATAGTCTTTGTATATTTGTGTCTACATTCAGCATTAGATGGACAACATGCCCAAAATTACAGCTAGATGAGATTTTCATTAACGATTTAGATGGGAAAAAAGGGAGAAGAATAAGTTTAGAAAAAGGATTTGAACTCGTGTCGGTCACGTCAAAAGCTAATGCCACCCGCCTTACTCTCCACACCGCTGATCCTGATATTTGTCTGGCTCAGTTACACAATAGTGTAAATATCCTCTTTCAACAAGGCGGGCTATTTGCACTTTGTGTAAATAGACACTGCAGAAGCTCAATCTCAAGAGGCACACCAGACAACACGCAATGCATTCTAGTGCACGTGTGTTTATATTTTATAAAGTTTGTCATGCCATTTTTATCCAGTTGCTAAAAGTTTCCTAGGGGCTTTTAGTGCATTACTGTATTGTGCTAGGTTGTTTTGGGTGGTTGCATAAAGTCAAAGGAGCCCACCCCCAAGCTCAAATGATTTTTGGTATCTAGATCATGTGTCAAACTCTGCTCTTGGAGAGCCGCTGTCCAGCAGAATGTAGATCCAACCAGCCCCAAAACACCTGCCTGGAAGTTTCTAGTAATCCTGAAGATCTTGATTAGCTGGTTCAGGTGTGTTTAATTAGGGTTGGAGCTAAACTCTGCTGGACAACAGCCCTCAAAGAACTGAGTTTGACAACCCTGGACTAGAAGGTTACTTTTGTTATTTTAAAATTGTCAGTATTTTCCCGCCCTCTTGTTGTTTCAACAGGTGTGCATTTCTTTTTTTTTCAGTGGAGGTTTTTTCCCTTGGTCCATAGAATTATTGTTTTGGAACCCAGTGACTTTCATACTGTCGTATATAGATGGCTTTAAAGATAATAGACATCAATCAAAAAGGTCATTAAAGTTTAAATTTTGCTTTCACGGGCTCTTTAATTTAAAACAAAGATTTGAGGTTCAGAAACTCAACTCACTCTCTCTGATGTTCTCCCATGTCCACTGGTCGTTCTTGAAGAAACTATGTCGCTTGATTTCATCGACTCCATTGCGTCCTAACCGCACCTCCCTAGCGAGAGATGACGACATTAGCACAATGTATTTTGAGTTAACGTACTTTTGTTCAATTCCTGATATGTAAAATGATTACAGCTGAAAACATGTACTGTATATTATTTGCATCTTAAAAGTATTTTTTGCATGCAAACCTGTCTGTGAGGAATGCACAAATGAGGCTTTTTGCATCTTTTGAGATGTCACTGTCATCGGGGAAGGTCAGGGCATTCTTGTGATTCATGATCTTGCTGTAGGTGCCCACCAGAGAGTCAGCATAGAATGGCGTGTCACCTGGGGATACATTCAACAACACATACACTTATTCTTCTGAACTCTTCCTAGCTTTGGGATCTCTCCATCGGTTGGGAAGTCTCACATTCTAAGGAATGGGTCTTTGTGTTTTGAGTTTAGCTTCCTAGAATTTCAACTGTTACTCTTGTGCTTCAGCCAGGACGTTCCCTCTGGATGTAGGGATCTACGCTCAGATGTGTAGCTTTTAAAAGACAACTTTTATGGAAATTTGAGCACTCTATACAAAGAATTTTTGCTGTTTGAAAAACTGTGCACCTCAAATCAATACTAAGGGAGCAGGTCTTTCTAAAAATTGCTCAACCACTTAATTCATAGACAAATATAGAAGGACTTTCATTCACATACTAAATAATGTGGTGACAAAGCTGACATAAATCCATGTATAAGAAACGGGCTACCACTTTTAACGCTCCTATGCAAAGCAAACCACAATTTATTAAATTATTAAATGGGCAGAGTAATATGACACACTATTCACCTGTAGCACAAGTGTAGCCTGTAGTAAAACTCAGGCACAGACTTACAGCCTTTTACCATTCTACTTGAATTCGCTTTAATCTTTTGTTTTTTGCGCAAATGCAAGAAAAACCTCTTGTTGCACTGATGCTAAACTCACCAACGAGCATCTCATACAGGAAGACCCCCACAGACCACCAGTCACACTCTCGGCCATAGTAGCCGTCTCCTCCTTGCGACTTCAGTACCTCTGGAGAAATATAGTCTGGAGTTCCTACTGCTGTGTCACATCGTACCATTCCATCCTAGCAGGAAGAAAAACACAATTAACTACAGCAGAACTGAAAGCAAACTAAATGTGACTGAAGTTCTCTTTAGGAAAGGTTCAAGTTGTCTTTCACCACCTGACTTATTGATTAGTGAGGTTGAAAAACGTTTTGATTTGAATATTTTTAGTAGTGGTGCTTTAAGACATTCTGCAGAATGCTGTGAACAACATTCACATCGCTGAGACGGACAGCTGTCGTAATGTACATGTATATTTACAGTGTATTGAAAACTATGATGGTATGTTATTCTTCGGTAATAGCCAAGTAGAGAAGCAAGAAACAATTATTTATTACATCATATGACGAATGACAATTATTGATACTTTGTATGTCAAATGGAGAATAGTATAGTTATAAATTTAAGGGTCCATAATAATGAATAAATTATAGTAAATAAATGTCAAAATTTTAATCTGGACCATTGGCCTGCAGCCTGATGTTGTGGTATGATAGTTTGAAGATATCAGGTGACATTTTATCATACAGTGGTGGCCAGAAGTGATGTCCATTCTAGGAAAATCTTCAAAGTTAAATTAAATCTTATTAAGAAATTGTTATAGATTTTTTAATCATATAGCATAGTTGTGCTTGCAGTCAATTGCTTTATTTGTGATAACTCAATTAAACATGCCAAATTGTGCCAACATCAATGGCCAGCCAATCATGCAATGAAATTATGAACACGTGCAAAAACAAGAGTCATTAAAATATTAATAACAGATTATTTTGTAGTCATTATATGCGTTTTCCTGTGAGATCTTTATTTTTCTATGCAGTTGTCTTCCTGTAGCTGTAGTTTTTTTTTTTTTTTGGGCAAATAATTTTGTCGGGAAAATACCTTAACCAAGTTCAGCGTTTTGTTTTCCCTTCATTTAAATATATATATATATATATATTTGTTAACATTAGCTATCTACATTAGTTAACATGAACTAACAATTGGACATACTTCTAAAGCATTTATTCATCTTAAAGGTTAATTTTAACATTTACTAATACATTATTAAAATCAAAAGTTGTATCGTAATATTTTTAATGGACTTGAGCTGACCAATGAATAGTTGTATTAACAAAGACTAATAAATACCACAACACAACAAATGTAATGTTCATAGTAGTTACATTATATTTGTTAATGGGACCTCATTGTAAAGTGTTAATTATTATACACCAATATGATATGTATATATATATATATATATATATATATATATATATTTATTTATATATATGTATATATATATATATATATATATATATATATACACACACATATATATATATGCATCACAGAACTTTCTAGTTCTAGAATCTGATTGGCTAATAGCTATGAGATATTTTAGTGAGATAACACTAAAATAGCACTCCTACCTTTCCACCGTTTGTATCACTCCGCTTGAACCGACTGTCACCGAGCAAATTTTTACAAATACTACACTTACACAAATTAGTTTTAAGAGTTTTTAAGGCAAGACTGAAGTTGTTTAGGTCAGAAATATGTGACTCATATTTAATCATTACGCCTATTTCACAATTTGTTAAGATCTTATTAATCTATTACTTGTTCTAGAGTAAATCAAATTGTGCTAGGTAATTTAATATCAAGTCTTTATTTAACTTGCATCCTCTTGCATATATCGACTACAACTAGATGGGAAATATCAAACGAAGACTCTTCTCCGCTCTTCAAATACATAAAATATGAATCTTTACAGACAGTGCTTCTTGAGCGAAGAAACTGTACTTTTTTTCTTTTTTTCCAACATCAGATCTTTATTTACCTTTGCATTGTAAACAAACAGATCTCAAAACTGCGTTTGGCATGATAGAAGTGGGGCTGGGGCGGATTTATGAGGTTTGACTGACAGTTTGAGGATCCAATGGAGAGTTAAGAGGTTTTTCATTCATTAAATATTCGGAAAAATACACATAAAAGGCGTAAAGGCGTAAAGGGTGACCAATAGCATTGATTTTTTTTAAAAATAAAACAAAATAAAACAAAAATGAGCTCAAACAGCAATGCACGAACAATAATCACTATGTTTGGGACATATTACTTAACATTAATGAGAATACTATTTTATAAATCGCTGTGAATTCATTGGGTTTAGTTGCTGTGTTGTCCCAGGAAGAGCACGTTCACAACACACTGAAAAATACGCATCTGAGGCAGCAATGGTGACAGTGTACTAACCATAGCTGCTATATTTGATTATTAAATAAGTCATTTAATAAATGGTTAATGACATTTTACAATCCTACCATCCCTTTATTTAGATTAAAACCCTTCTCCTTCATTCAGACAGGAAGCATTTGCACATCCCGTCATGCTGCTGACTATAAGCCACTGATGCATTTTGCAATAATAAGGCTAACGATTATTCAATTGATTGATCGTTAATTCAAACAATAATTGATCATGTAAATTGACATACCTAATGTGTAGCATTTATTTTATTTAGTTTTTTTTGGCGTTTGGTAATTATCCATGCCATTCTAGTGTGGAAAACTGCTGTAGGGCACTGCTTTGGCTTGGTCAAAATGTCAATCTGAGATTTTAATCCGTGGCGGAAGGAAGTAGTATGTACCTGTATACATGTGTGTATTTATGTAAATGAGCAATATCACACAAGTAACTGTGTGATATGGCTGTATATCAGAAAGCTGTGATTGCCTGTGGCCTCGTGCCAGCAGCCGGATCACAGCCGGGCTGGTATACATCCATATCGTATGGCTACTCGTGTGATATTGCTTATATATCTCAATATCAACTAGTCAGAACAGTCACATTGACTTATGAAAATGTGTAGATTTGCACATCTCTAGTACCTTGTTCATCTTCATGCAGGTTCCAAAGTCTGCCAGCTTCAAATGGCCTGCCTTGTCTAGCAACATGTTGTCAGGCTTTACATCCCTAAGATAAATCAAAAAGCACACACACACACATTGGTTATTTTCAAAATTCCAAGCAAGCAAGCACACCTGACAGAAAATGACAGATGCAGAGGTCTCCAACCTGCTTTAATTTGAGAGTTATTTTTCAAATTCCAATCAGACACACGCAAATTTTTTATTATATTTCTGAATAATCCAGAAACTCGCTCTCCCAACAAAGGTCTGTGAACCATCCCACAAAACTGCAACTAACATCCCAAATGAAGCTGATACACAGGCAGAACAAGGTGTCTGGTTACAGGACACAGGAAAATTTAAAAGACTTTTTACAACCGAAAGGAATTTGCAGAAAATCTTGACTGTCACTTAATTCTTGTTAAAAAGGACAAAGTGAAGATTATAATCCTATATATTCTATATATAATCACTTGACAAATGTATAAACATCTATCCAATTTTCCCAAAAGAAAATCGCTTAATCTTGCTTGATTGAAACTTTGATGTCACGATTTTGGTTGTGTTTCTGTTATCTTGTAGTTATATTTGCATGTTCATAAAAAATATATATATATATATATATATATATATATATATATATATATATATACACACAGGGTTGGGGAGTAACGAAATACAAGTAACTTAGTTACGTATTTAAAATACAAAATTTGAGTGACTGTATTTCATTTTAAATGGGTGGTAATCAGATTACAGTTCCATCTGAAAAGTGTTTTAGATTACCAAAGAGATTACTTTGAGTTTTAATGTCATTTAAACAGCGATTGGTGATTCTCTGACTCTGACCGTCTGAAAAAGACGAGTTCAGTTTCATCAACATTTTAATACTTATAAGAGGATCATAAATATTGTTATTTTTATTTAGTTCTGTCCTGAACAAGACAAAATGACTGAATTTATGAAAAAAATTGCCCAACTGTCAACTAACTTCTGTCCTGTCATGACCTGATGATCCACGACTGTTTTCATGTTTTGCGAGTCATTTTATAATTCACTCGTCACTGCAACTTTTTCTCACATTTTGTCTTTTTTCCCCCTCACAATTATGAGTTTGCATTTCACAATTCTGACTTCTTTTTCTCAGAATTGCGAGATTTAAACTCACAATTGTAAGTTATAAAGTCAGAATTGGGAGATACAAACTTGCAATACTAACTTTTTTCTTGTATATATATATCATAATTTTGACTTTTCTCAATATTGCGAGTTTATATCTCATAATTCTGACTTTATAACTCACAATTGCAGCTTTATATCATGCAATTGTGAGATAAAAACTTGCAATGACCTTTTTTGTGTTTGTTTCTCACTTATCAGTATTTCAAAGTATTCTAAAGTATCTAGATTAAGTTACTAAACTTGAGTAATGTAACGAAATACGTTACAAATGACTTTTTAAAGCATGTATTTTGTAATCTGTAGTGAAATACATTTTAAAAGTAACCCACCCAACCCTGTATATATATTACAACCAAGGCTAATATGTTAAACTTGATTTGTGTTGGAGAGGTGGTACATCTTAGTGAGCAACCCCTAATCAGGCCACGATGTGTTGGAGACCCCTGGTTTAACGTATGAGTGAGACCTGTGAATGAAGCCCATGGAGTGGATGCCGTCCAGCGCCAGCACAACCTCAGCAGTGTAGAAACGTGCCCACTTCTCAGGCACATCATAGTTGCTCATTAGGTTGACCAGGTCTCCACCTGGCATATACTCCATGACCATATAGAGGTAGCGGTTGTCTTGGAATGCATAAAACAGCTGAGGAAAAAAAAAAAAAAAGTGTACATAATTATAACATATTGTATTTTATAGCCTTTTAAGGTAATCCGCTGACCTAGCTAGTTATTTTATTGTTGGCGTTTTATTCAATTTAAATGTCCAGATTTTAGTAAGAAGAAAAATAAAAAAAAAAACTTTTAAGTGACGGACATCAGTTATATCTCAATCATTCGTAGCTGCTTTGAAGGCATCTTGAGCGCATACAAAGTACACACAAAAGACCTGACCAAAACACCTGTTGCATTTAAGCTGTATTTAGTTTGTTGCGCGTAACCTGTATAAAATGTTTTTTTTTTCTAACAACTAGACAGCAACTTCACATTCATGCACACTCAAGACAAATCACAGCCGATTACCATTAATAATCGTAATTAATCAATTGAATCATACCTGTACTACCCAATTACTGTTGGCAAAGGCCATAATATCCCTCTCTTCCCAGAAGAAAGCAGAGTCCGACCTTTTGATCATCTCAAACTTGCTGAGCAGCTTCATGGCATACACTTTCCTTGTGGCTTTGTGCCTCACCTACAGAACAGAAAGACAGGGCACATGAACAGGGCTTGTTATTTACTTTAACTTCACTGAACTATGACACACAAAGGAAACAATTAAGAATATTTAACACTCACATAACTTCTACTGCATTCACACTGATGAAAAGTTAAAAAACAACCTATCTGCACATGTAGTAGTGCTGGGCAACGTGACCAAAAATCTGTGTCACTGTATTTCTGAAGAGTCTGGCAGTTCATTGTAATTTTTCCTGTGCACAACTGGGCATTTACATAGGTTTATAGTCAGCAAAATAAAGTAAGAGAACAGAATGAAATATTATTCGAGTAAAAGTACAAGAGCTCGTTTTCATTTTATTTGATCATAAGTAAAAAAAGAACTTTATTTTTAATGTACTTCAATATTAAAAGTAAAAATATTGACAGATGAACCATGATTATTATTTATACTAGTAAAGAAGAAAGCAAAATTCAACAGCAAATAAGCAAATGTTTCATTTCATTAGCAAAAAAACCCCCTACGATATACTAAATAAAATATCAATGTTGCATGGCAAAATGTGTTCACAACAATGCTACACTGTTTTACGCTGTATAATTCGAAATTTGTAAAAGGTTAGTTTCATGTCCAGCTGGGAGTTATTTTCTCCCTCAGCAAGAATGGTTTCATTGAAGAGATGGAGTACTGGTTTGAGGTATGAGACACTAACATAGTGTTCACCAGACAAGGCATCAGTGAACTCCTTAAGTGGCCTCAACACCGTGTTCACTGGCTCCAGCTGGGCACCAAGTTCATGTCAGCTTTCAACACCTGATTTATGTGAACGTACAACAGCGATTGAGCGTCACCCAGCTGTTTACAGACTCTTATGCTACCTGGCTAGCTCGCAGTAACCAGCATGCCACTGGCGGTGTAATTCTGTATTTATTATAAACTAAATGCATTGATCATGTAAACATTCTTTATTGTAATGTACTCAGTGTATATATATATATATATATATAAATAATATATATATTTTTTAAAGCACAGATACTATACAAATGATAAATGTAATAGTAAAAAAAAGGAAAAATTTAATTCTAGACAATGGCATATACAGTGTGACAAAATACGACAATATGTAATACACTTACCAATTGTACTTCTCCAAATGCCCCTCTTCCTATGACCTTTACCACTTCATAGTCCTCTGCTCTCATACGAAGCTCACGAATTTTGCTGATCGTGTCCTTATCTAGAAATAAAAACATATGTACAATATCACCCAGAGTGTGCTTGATAACAGTAAATATAGCTGCAAGCAGCAATATAGGGGCCAAGCACAAAAAGGTGAGTCATGCAAGCATGGTGAGTATCAGACCAACTGTCACAATGAGTAAATACAGACATTTTTAGATGAATTTAGTCAAAACTGCTGAAAAATCAAATACAGTAAGTCAGCTGGCCCAAGGCATAAGTGAACTAAGCAGCTGCCCCCACGGCCACATAAAATGACAGCTTAATTTTTACAGCACACATTCTATCAACCTCCGTCCCAATACTGTACAACTCGATGTACATTCACATTACAAGTTAGCGCGAAGTTAGAATTACACTCACAAACTCGCTGCATTTTTTCGCAATCACAAAAGTTCAATATTAGCATATGCTTTAAAGTCTCGCCGGTTACACATTTCATTCGCGTGCTTTTCTGAGCACGTACATCCGAAGCCCGTGCACACTAAAAGCCTGTAAAACAGCGTCTGATTACTGGACTTTACCTTTCATGTCTGATTGTGTTAATCCTGTCAAATAGCCTACACATAAGGTTTACATAAACACAGTTGGTTATGTCTAAAGAGAAAGTAATCAGAAGCCTAATAGTAAGCATGCTCTTTGTCCTTGAAGAGTTAGTTCACCCAAAAATTGTTGTTCCAAAATCTGTATTCATTTCTTTTTCGGCTCAAAAAAGTAGTTTTTCAAAGAAATTCAAAACGACAGACAGAAAGTTTCATCGACTAAGGCCTCATTTACACTAGTTTCAAATTTAAAACGATCCTGAGTTTCCACAGCATTTCAGAAACTATCTCCATCTACACTACACGGGTGAAAACGCATGTCACATGACCATGCATACTGGGCATGTGCGTACAATTGTAAACAGTTGCCTCGTGCATGTAGAAAGCTGCAGTATTAAAAAAAATGCAGGGTTTAACTGCATCATGGCTGCTAAAAAAACAAAAAAACAGTCTTCATGTTATTGTTTACATGCACAGTAAAAACCCCAGAGTTAAATCAACTCTGCTCAGATAACATTTGGTCGCTCTCTAAATAGTGTTAAAGTTCAGAGATTGAATTTCTTTTATCTTCAGTTGATTTCATCTAAGACTGTGGCTGAAGTCAATTGTAGTTCTTGTGTTTCTCTTTTCTTCAGTGATTCTGCTTGTTAACAGCAGGTGTTCATCATTAATGTTCAATTGACCCTTCGCAAAGACCTGCCCCCTTTAGTTACTGTTGCTTTGTCCAACAATGCACTCTCAAGCCACACATCATGTTCTCACGAAGTGAAAAATACATCGAAGAGCAAAGAGGACACTGACAACGCGTCGACAGACAAGTTTCATATTTAATATATCGTCATTTTTTAAAGAAGTTTAAACAATAAATACCGTATAGTGGCTCTTTAATGTGTCATGACAAATCGCTCTTTCAACCGGCTCATGAACCAACCTTCTCTTCATACTAGTTCATTTATAGTATCAAATAAGTAATACCTACAAAAGGTGCATGTTGGCCCCTACAAATAATATTACTGTAAGAGCCCAAGCACAACACAGGCAAAATGAGAAGTTGATTTTAAACAAGATGGATGAAAAAATACTTATTACCCCAAATTATGTATTTTCTTATCATTTTTGTCCCTTGTTGCAAAACGTATATCAACAATGTGACCAAACTGATGTGGGCAGCTAAGTGGAAATTTCCTTACTATAATACTAATTTCTCACTAAAAATTCAAAAGTTTTTCCAAAACATACATTTACACTGCCCATTAACTACAACGTTTAGACAACATTTGATTTTTTTTTAACTCACTGTCATGCAATCATGATGGATAGAGGGATATCATGGACAGTGAAGGAAACATCTATGCTGCCTTGAGAAACTGATCAGGTGAAGGTATCTCAGTAGACAAGATGTGTCATGATCTTTATGCTACCTGAGGTGGCAGCATTTTTCAGCTTTTGGACACTGCTGTGGT
>CM074303.1:3550866-3610866 GCA_037194245.1 Opsariichthys bidens
AGCACGAGCACTGCTCCAATGTGGTGTGCCATTTTTGCTCATAATCCTCAAAAGGATTACTTCTAGAGTGTGTGAAGGACTTCACATAATAAAAAGTAAGTATAGCATCCAAATACTTTGCGAAATGGAAATATTTAGATGAATAATTCATTCATTTTGGCTCGTTTAGCTACAAACGGTTGTATAGGTCTTTGATGTGTCGCGTCAATAAAACAGGGTCGCGCTAAAAAAAAGAAGTTTAGAAACCGGTGTGGGCTACACCAACCCCAACGCAAGGGATCGGATCGATGGCTGGCGCTTCGTATTTCAGGTTAGTATTTTTATGTTTGCCTCAATACTTTAATCCAATGAACAATACAAAGAATATATATGATACTATATTATTAACCTAATAAACTTGCCTGAAAATATTGTTAACGTGGTTACACGTATGTGGTTGTGGATCTCAATTTTCCCACTCAGACTTGACTCTCTGTGACTCGTTTGTTGGGGCAGTGTGAACGTGACCACTTTTTTCTCACAGAATTCTGCTTTTTGGTGCATGTTGGCATTTGCCGGTGCGGTAACCATCTGCACGAACACGTCGTTTAAAAACACAACAGCACTTGCAAGTTCATTTTGCGGTCTCAAATGACTTAAATAATTATTTTTCACATCCCTCTCCATACCTCATACTGACAATACAAAAAAACGATCAATTGTGAATGTATATTCATGATAAAAAAATAAATAAATACATATCACACATATGTGCACGTGCACAGAAAGCCACCTGTCAGTGTAGGAGTGCCAAATTGAGCTTTCTTTTGCATTTAAATGGTCAGATACACATGTAAATATGTCAAAATGCCCATACTGACAAGTATTGGCATAAACAATTGGGGTGTTCATCAATTGTTTTAATGATATGTGAGCTAATACCAAGTAGGAGACGGTGTTTGCGTGAAAAGGCGATGTGCATTTTTATTTTTTTTTTACAATTACATAGAAACCAATTAAATTGGTTTCTATGGGGGATAAAAAAAAAAAAAAAAAAAACTTGGATTTCCAGAAAAATATTTTAATTTGTGTTTCGAAGACCTTACAGGTTTTGAACGGCATGATGGTGAGTAATTAATGACAGAAATGTAACTTTTGGGCGAACTAACCCTATAAACAAGTTTTTGAAATGAAGAGTAAGCCATCTAACTAATCTTTTATTATCCTCGCAGCACGTCGTTTATGTAGTGATGGTCTATGAAATAATTAATTAATTATTAATAATAATAATAATAATCATAAATATGCATGCCCATTCACTACGCCACTGTGAAGGGTGTCCGCCAGGCACGGCATCAGAGCGATTAACTGTTTTATCCAAATTCACATGAATGGCCTTTCACTGTCCAGTATGTTCCCTGCTGCTGCAATGTCCGAGAGTCTCTCCTGTCTCATGGTGTTTCTTCACGGTGTTTCTCATGTATGTTCTCAGGTGGAGCAAACAAGAAAAATTTCTCCCACATATGCAGTGTTAATCAGCACAGTCAAGAATAGCTTAAGGAGGTTGCCAACGTTTACTTAACGGGCTATTCATGTGGATTTGGATGAAGCTCAGGACGTACGCTGTCTGTGGAGGCCCAAAGTATACTTTGGCCATCTATGTTCCGCGACGGTCCAAGCGGTGTCACGTTTCATGACATGTCGTGCGGACATCCGCACACAATGTTGGTAACCATACGGTTGATGTCAAAAATAATAATAATAATAATAATAAAAAAATACTATGGAAGTCAATGGTTACCGTCAGCTGTCTGGTTGCCAACATTAATGAAAATATCCTTTGTGTTGAAAAGAAGAAAAAATGTACACAGCTTACACAAGGGAAAGTAAACGATGACAAAATGTTCATATTTGGATGAACTATCCCTTTAAGGTGGGGCTCAGTAGAGTCTGAGGGTTTGTAACTACACAGCATGCTTAAACTAGTCAGGGGTGACTTAGACATTGAGGATTACACTAGATTAAGATTAATCCTGTTGATGTCACTTATGCCACTGCTAACCTGGTTAGATCAGTCTGCAGTTTCCTAACCTTGAACAGCTGATGGGCATTTATGTTTTACACACTAAAAAAATTAAGCCATTTTAAGGATTTACAAATTCAACTGCATAGTAATTCAAATTGAATTGAATCATCCTTACATAATATTGATATTATGAAATAGGACTTTTAAATGAGTAAAAAACAAAATTCTTAATCTTAACTTCTATCTTAATAAGACATTTTATATAAATCTTAATGGAACAAGGGAATGGACCATAATGTTCTTTGTATTAATAAATTTAAATGTTTTAATCTTTTTAAATTTATGAATGAATCAAACTGAAATGGTTCATTGCCTTGTTCAATTAAGATTCATACAACATTTTTTATTTAGCTCTAGTTTATTTTTACTAATATGAATAATACGTAAGGATTCTTATATTCAACTAAAACTAAAATTTGTAAATCTTAAAAGTTAATAATAATGATATTTTGAAGGATTTTTTCTCTTATCCTCACCAAGGCTGCATTTGTTAGATGGTTTACATGTGGTTTCAAACCCATAAGTCGTTCTTTCATCTTCGAAACTTCGAGAATATTTTAAATGAAATCTGAGAAACCTCAGTCCCTCCACTGACAGCTACGCAACTTCCACTGACACCTTCAAAAGTACATAAAGAGATGCTAAAACAAATCAATATGAATCAGAGTTTAATTCAAATCTGAAGAGACTCAATCACTTTATATGATGAACAGATTGAATTTAGGCTTTTAGTCACATAATTTATTATTGTAATATTTTATTGTGAAAAAAAAAGTTTTATATATTTAAAATATATATATATATATATATATATATATATATATATTAAAAAAAAAAATATATATATATATATATAAATAATATCACACCTTATAATATTATGGTAACGCTATTTTACAGTGTCCTTGTTACAAGTTATATGTACTGAAACTGTTTACATCGTGGGATAGTTTCACCCAAAAATGAAAATTATCCCATGATTTGCTCACCTTCAAGCCATCCTATGATTTATATGACTATCTTCTTTCAGATGAAAACAATTAGAGATATATTTAAAAATATCCTTAGTCCTCCAAGGTTTATAATGGTTGTGAATGGAAACCTAAATTTTAAAAACAAAAATAAAACTGAATCGAATCCACACAACTCCAGAGGGCTAATAAAGGCCTTTTGAAGCCAAGCGTTTTTGTAAGAAAAAATATCCATATTTAAAACTTTACAAATTCAAATAACTAGCTTCCAGTGGATAACCGTAAGCAGAATGCGCGATTGACCCTTCGCAAACAGTTTGATTGACAGGCGATCTAACCAATGATAACGCCGAATCCGCCATTTTATCCGACAAAGCCGTCAGGGAGTAGCCCATAGTAGATTAACATTGGTGAACTTGATAATTTGTGTGTACTCACGTCTTTTCGCGGTTGAAACAACTAGTATGAAGAGCTCATCGGTTCACGGTTCGTCTCGACACATTAAGGAGCCACTGTACGGTATTTAGTGTTTAAACTGCTTTATAAAATTACAATATTTTAAATATGAAACCGTTTCATACGTTGTCGGTGTCGTCTTTGCTCCGCAATGTATTTTACACTGCATGAGAACATGATGTGTGGCATGAGAGAGCATGGGTTGTTGGGCATTGCTACAGGCGGCGGGTTCTGCGAAGGGTCAATTGCGCCAAATAAGTAACCCGTGAAGCGATGTGTGACGCAGGATGTAGGAGTATTGTAAGCTTAGACGCCTCTCACAGTTTAAACGAATAGGGCAGTGCAACAAACTCAAGCTCCTCTTTTCTTATATCAAAATCCTCTGACATTTCTCTTTAAAATTTCTCGTTTTAGACTTCTAATTCGTGACCGCTGTCTTGTTTTGCTTTGTCCTCTGCACCTCCGCATTCGTCATTGCGTGGGAGTAAAGGTTGCTCTTCCACCCAAATCGACGTTGCGCAGTATGGATGGATGCGTTTTTTTGGTTTCAAAATTTGGGTTCCCATTCAGAACCATTATAAACCTTGGAAGAGCCAGGATATTTTTAAATATATCTCCAATTTTGTTTGTCTGAAAGAAGATATCCATATACACCAAGGATGCCTTTCATTTTTGGGTGAAATATCCCTTTAATAGTAATAACAGTAAATTATGCATGATTATATGCAACTAACCCTAAACCAAAGCCTAACCATAATTAAGTACATGTTGTTCATTCAAATTAATCAGGGCTAAAATGTATATGTCCCCCCTTAAAATAAAGTGCAACCTTAATTAATATAATCATTTTATTTTACATTTATATTACATTTACAGATGCTCGCATGTAAGAACACAATGCCACACTTCACACAGATTCATTTTTTTTTTTAAAAAACGTTCCTTGATTAAGGTTATTTCTCGTTAATACAATTATTTGTATTTTTTTTTAAATGACACTACACATAATCCGACATAATCGGACAATAATCGAAATACAAGCATATTACAAACATTTAAAAATCAAGCATTTTCTTAACGTTTTACAAAATGTGGTAATAACAAACCTCTCCATTCAGCAATGAATGTTTGCATAACATCCTGCCACAGAGAATTCTGGATGGCCACAGTAACATTCCTCAGCAGGACTGTACACGTCAGAGAGCTATTTTAAGAATGCGGCCAAACAAGCTCCCAACAAAATAGAGGAAAAAGCAACCAAGATCAGTCAGAAAGTGAAGAGGGCCTTAAGGGTTCCAGACTAAGATTTGAGAGGCGTAGCACTGCTGCCGCCAAGTTCTACAGACGGTGGCACCAGCACCTCATTTGGTAGCACCGCACATGCAATATTATTAATATTACATGTTTTGTCTCTCAGAAATCCACATGTGACAGTATCTTGAGGTGGGATGCAGTCACATTGCAGGATGTGCAATATAAAGTAGTCATGGTGAGGGAGTCGGGCTTGTAGCCTGAAGGTTGCCAGTTCGATTCCCACGCCGGCAGGAATTGAAAGTGGGGATTCGATACCATGACTAAAGTGCCCTTGAGCAAGACACCTAACCCCTAATTGCCTCACTTGTAAGTCACTTTGGATAAAAGCGTCTGCTAAATGACTAAAAATGTCATAAATTAGTCTTTGTGTAGTCTTGTAGTGGTGAGGGAGTCGGGCTTGTAATCTGAAGGTTGCTGGTTCGATTCCCACGCCGGCAGGAACTGAAAGTGGGGATTGTGAATGAACAGCACTCTCTCCACCTTCAATACCATGACTAAAGTGCCCTTGAGCAAGACACCTAACTCCTAATTGCTCCCCTTGTAAGTCGCTTTGGATAAAAGCGTCTGCTAAATGACTAAAAATGTCATAAATTAGTCTTTGTGTAGTCTTGTAGTGGTGAGGGAGTCGGGCTTGTAATCTGAAGGTTGCCAGTTCGATTCTCACGCCGGCAGGAATTGAAAGTGGGGATTTTCAATACCATGACTAAAGTGCCCTTGAGCAAGACACCTAACTCCTAATTGCTCCCCTTGTAAGTCGCTTTGGATAAAAGCGTCTGCTAAATGACTAAAAATGTCATAAATTAGTCTTTGTGTAGTCTTGTGATGGTGAGGGAGTCGGGCTTGTAGCCTGAAGGTTGCCAGTTCGATTCCCACGCCGACAGGAATTGAAAGTGGGGATTGAATGAACAGCACTCCTCTCCACCTTCGATACCATGACTAAAGTGCCCTTGAGCAAGACACCTAACCCCTAATTGCCTCCCTTGTAAGTCGCTTTGGATAAAAGCGTCTGCTAAATGACTAAAAATGTCATAAATTAGTCTTTGTGTAGTCTTGTAGTGGTGAGGGAGTCGGGCTTGTAATCTGAAGGTTGCTGGTTCGATTCCCACGCCGGCAGGAATTGAAAGTGGGGATTGTGAATGAACAGCACTCTCTCCACCTTCAATACCATGACTAAAGTGCCCTTGAGCAAGACACCTAACTCCTAATTGCTCCCCTTGTAAGTCGCTTTGGATAAAAGCGTCTGCTAAATGACTAAAAATGTCATAAATTAGTCTTTGTGTAGTCTTGTAGTGGTGAGGGAGTCGGGCTTGTAATCTGAAGGTTGCTGGTTCGATTCCCACGCCGGCAGGAATTGAAAGTGGGGATTGTGAATTCAATACCATGACTAAAGTGCCCTTGAGCAAGACACCTAACTCCTAATTGCTCCCCTTGTAAGTCGCTTTGGATAAAAGCGTCTGCTAAATGACTAAAAATGTCATAAATTAGTCTTTGTGTAGTCTTGTGATGGTGAGGGAGTCGGGCTTGTAGCCTGAAGGTTGCCAGTTCGATTCCCACGCCGGCAGGAATTGAAAGTGGGGATTCGATACCATGACTAAAGTGCCCTTGAGCAAGACACCTAACCCCTAATTGCCTCCCTTGTAAGTCGCTTTGGATAAAAGCGTCTGCTAAATGACTAAAAATGTCATAAATTAGTCTTTGTGTAGTCTTGTAGTGGTGAGGGAGTCGGGCTTGTAGCCTGAAGGTTGCCAGTTCGATTCCCACGCCGGCAGGAATTGAAAGTGGGGATTCGATACCATGACTAAAGTGCCCTTGAGCAAGACACCTAACCCCTAATTGCCTCACTTGTAAGTCGCTTTGGATAAAAGCGTCTGCTAAATGACTAAAAATGTCATAAATTAGTCTTTGTGTAGTCTTGTAGTGGTGAGGGAGTCGGGCTTGTAGCCTGAAGGTTGCTGGTTCGATTCCCACGCCGACAGGAATTGAAAGTGGGGATTGTGAATGAACAGCACTCTCTCCACCTTCAATACCATGACTAAAGTGCCCTTGAGCAAGACACCTAACCCCTAATTGCTCCCCTTGTAAGTCGCTTTGGATAAAAGCGTCTGCTAAATGCTGAAAAATAAATAAAAATAAAAATAAAATAAAGCATAGGGATCTTTAATCCGTACGGAGCAGACACCACAGTTCAAAATGCATGATTCTTGGATTAACTGCAAAGTTTAACCATCATTCAATGAAAGTTTATCATTTCAATGAATTTTAGGGAGGGCTGGGTGATATACCGGTTCATACAGTAAACTGGTTTCAATTTTGAGACCGATATGTATATTTAAAAAAAACCTCATGCAGGCGTGTAGCTGAAACAGCTGCTGTATCTATTCAATGGCCATGAACTGCTATGTAGAGTTTATAGAGATTTTTGGATGAATAAATCAGCTGTACAATGAATCAGATGTCAATATGAATTAGTGTCTGTGAATATTAAAGCTAAAAAAAAGACTGCTATTGAAATTTGAAGTCGAATGAGGGCCCAGTTTGACCCTGTCAAAATAAAAGTTCGGTATAACTTGAAAACACCATGAAGACACACCACGAGACAGGAGAGACTCTCGGACATTGCATGTGGATTTGGATAAAACAGAAATTACTATTGTACAAGAGTGTAATTCAATGAATAGAGATAATAATAATAATACTGTTTACTAAAACAACAGGTCTCCATTGAAATGACAAATTGCACAGTAAAAACACATCCTACTGATTATTATTATTTGATTAAATAACTGAATATATTTGATTACATTTTAAACTAAATTGTTAGCTTTATGAACTGGTCTGATTACATTTTTTAAATTCATTTTTATTTGTCCTTGCAATGTTTATATAATATAAATTAGATATACCGTGAAACCAGCAGAGTCTTTAAAAAAAAAAAAAGTGCTACAGATTTTTGGTCAAACCACCCAGCACTAGTTTTAAGTACTGTTAAAAAACAAAGTCAAAACGCACATTGGGGTAGTCGTGGCCTAGTGGTGAGGGAGTCGGGCTTGTAATCAGAAGGTTGCTGGTTCGATTCCCACGCCGGCAGGAATTGAAAGAGGGGATTGTGAACAAACAACACTCTCTCCACCTTTGATACCATGACTAAAGTGCCCTTGAGCAAGACACCAGACCCCTAATTGCTCCTCTTGTAAGTCGCTTTGGATAAAAGCGTCTGCTAAATGATGAAAAATGAAAAATGAAAAAACATAAAACAGTATCTTCGTAAACATTTGCTTATGGCTTAGGTGAGCTAAACAATTTAAAAAGAAGAACAGATGTGTAACAGTATTGTGGATCCGTGCATTCGGTCTTAAAGAGACAGCAGCCTAACATTCCTGCTGCTTTCAGTGTCATGAATGCCAATCAAACAACAAAAGTCAAAGATTCAAATCTTTTTAACTTTTGCAGTTCTAATGCAGTGTTATTTTACATTTGATTATTAAACATCTGTACCCGAATACTGTTAGATTTACCTGAAAAATATAAAGCACTGTTTATTTAATTTGTATATTTGTTCCATTATATTGATCCATGCTTGTAATTTGTTCATGTTCTACACGTATTCACTCACCTACAAAATCACCCCAATCATCCTACATGATTAATTCTTTCCAAATAGAGTTATTCAAGTCATCTGGTGAATTTTTTCATATGGCAGAAAAACGAGAATTCTACCTCTAGTCCAAGACAAGCTCATTTAAAATGCAGATCCACTTAATTATTGAGTAATATAATACTCTCTAGACTGACAATATGTTGTATTATAATAGATATAAGGATGAAACTATCATATTAAACATCTTTGTCAATAAATTTTGTACATTTATTATTGTAATAATAACACAATGACCGACCCAGCCCACATCCAAGTGTGATGTCAGAAGCCAGGCCAATGCAACCCTGCATCCGATTCTTAAGATTTTACTGGTCATGTCATAGTACTGATTGCCTACACCAAACACTAGCCGCTTTTCCACTGTCGGGCCAGTGCAAGCGAAGGCTAACAATATGCTGTGCTGGACCTCAAATCAAGGCCAAAATCAAGTTGCATTTTCACTGTCGGGCCAGTAGCCCTGCAGCACTTCCCTAAAATCCGCCCTTAACACGTCGCCACAGAACAACGTCACATGACCTCACCAGCTGATTGAAAACTAGCTTGATCACAAGAGAACATTTGGCCTTTCCTTAAAGACTTAAGAGTCCAGCATTGATATTTGACCAATGTCTTACAATTTAAAAAAAAAATGTTGCAGGTGACAACTTTTTATTAATTTGAGTCAGGTGTGCACATCAATCATGCAGAATCAAACTGGTATTTACCATGTAACATAAAAAGAGAACACATACCTATCCAGTTGCACCTGCTTCCATTTATTTGTGATCACAAGAATGCACAAAACAACTCCATTAAGGCTTTCAATCAAAAGGCTTAAACGTTTAGAAAAATTCAGGAGTATTTCTATTAATTTAATCTTGGGTAGGGTAGTCGTGGCTTAGTGGTCGCGATGATTAGAATAAGTAGCCTTCAGGATCGCATATAAATATAATTCTTCCTCATACGGTGATCAGAATCCCCATCGGATCACAAGGAAGTTATTTCAAACACTCACTGATGAAAGTGAGTTTTGAGCTGACGATTGTTTAAAATGTCTTAAAAGTTGACACTAACTATTCAAAAAAGTTTTAAATCTACAATTTAGCTTTTAATAATGTAAAGTAGTATTACACTGTACATTTGAGCCCAAAAAAAATGAAATCTACTTACTTCACAGCTTTTAAAGTGACAGAAAATCCCCTTATCTGTGCAAAACAAGTAATAAACAATAGGCAGTGTGACTGAAATGCTACTAGTAGCCTGATAAAATAACATGGGAAATAAGCAGCAGTGTCGACCATCTCCTGACTCCGCATCTGTTCAAAGACCACTCCTCAAGCCCCAGTTGGCCCACTTTGGACCAAGGTATTCATTTTCATTCGCGCAAAATGGAAGCGATGCGGTCGCGGCGCGCATTTTCATTCGCGCAAAATGGAAGCGATGCGGTCGCGGCGCGCATTTTCATTGGCGCAAAATGGAAGCGATGCGGTCGCATTTTCATTCGCGCAAAATGGAAGCGATGCGGTCGCGGCGCGCATTTTCATTCGCGCAAAATGGAAGCGATGCGGTCGCGGCGCGCATTTTCATTGGCGCAAAATGGAAGCGATGCGGTCGCGGGCGCGCATTTTCATTCGCGCAAAATGGAAGCGATGCGGTCGCGGCGCGCATTTTCATTCGCGCAAAATGGAAGCGATGCGGTCGCGGCGCGCATTTTCATTCGCGCAAAATGGAAGCGATGCGGTCGCGGCGCGCATTTTCATTCGCGCAAAACGGAAGCGATGCGGTCGCGGCGCGCATTTTCATTCGCGCAAAACGGAAGCGATGCGGTCGCGGCGCGCATTTTCATTCGCGCAAAATGGAAGCGATGCAGTCGCGGCGCGCATTTTCATTCACGCAAAATGGAAGCGATGCAAAATGTGCCGTGGCGAGATGAAAACATCCCGAACGCCCCGAGCTCCCGAACACTTGCAAAAGAAGGAGGAAGCGACGCGGCCGCGCTTTACACGCTCTTTTAGGCTCGATATGTGAACGGCCCCTAAAGAGGCAGAAAGCATCGCTATCACTGCTGACGGTTGAACTTCTCGGTGTGCGCAGAGCTTTATCACAGTTACAGCCACACAATCAATAGTGACTGGGAAATGGTCAACTTTGTCCTGCAGTTAAAGTGACACTTAAAGTGTAATTTGAATTTTTTATGTTTGTTTATTTTATTTATACTGTTTAACTTGTTCAATCTGTAGAAAGAAGTTCAGTGAGATTTCTCATGTGAAATTATACAGGGCAGAAAACAACTGGTTGATTTTGTGGCAAAACATTTATCAGTGTTTGCATGTTGTTTTACTGCAAATAATTCATTAAAATAGAAGTAAAATGACATGCATTACAAGTTGATTTCAAAATGCACCAACATTTTTGCATTTTATCATTTTCAGTTGAATAAAAGACTAGTTTCATTATTGAGGATTTCTTAAAAATACTATAAAAATCTCGTCTCGTGAACCCAATCTCGTGCCTCGTCTCGTCTCGTTTAGCATTTATATCTCACTGTTTTCAGTCTGATAAATACATAATCTCTGTAAAGTCATCCAGCTCCAACACAAGAGTAGTAATAATCAAATTGTCTATTGAGCAAGTTACCTAATAAATTTAATAAACCAATGAGCGTTGCATAAAACCCAACTCGGAGTGGCCTAAAAACCTAAAAACTTTTCACAACTAGAACTAACAAAAGTAAGGGATAATCCCGGGTAGCTGTGAAGTGGAGGACCACCAGATGCAAAGCGGAGACTGGAATGGTAAAATGTCGTTTTCCTCAGTTATTTTGCCTACAGGAGAGAGAGAGAAAATTGTGTGCGTGAATTACCTTCATCTTTCCAACATCTCTACGAATAGTGAAGCTGTTCGTCGAAACTTTTATTTTCTGAAATCATATATGACTTTTTTTTTAATCTTGTGGGGAAAAAATCTGTGGAAATATTTTCCATCTATCCACACACTAGCGTACACAGACTCAACCACGAACTGTCTTTCCAGTAAAATGCCAGTGTCCTGAGGGTAGAGCCTCTCATTTCCTATAGCCACCTCACACCCAAGAGAAACCAAATTTACTTCTCAAACGGTCCTGTCTGTGAAAAACAGAAGTAGGATCTCTATCAATGTACTCTCTGTTCCATCAGTGACAAAAATATGATGCTTAAAAAGGGACAATTCACCCTAAAATGAAAATGAAAATAGAATTCGAAATAAAATAATAATAATAATATTAGATATAATAATATTTCCAATAAAATTAGAAAACGGTGTTGTTCTAATGCCAATGGGACCACAAAAGGAGAACATTTAACAAACTGAAATGGAATGTATTTAACAAAAATCCTGAGCTTGGCATGTTCGTGAGACTATTAATGCTGCAGTTCACTCTTCTTTACCCAGAAAATGCAAACAAATTGTGAGAAATAAAGATGATTAAAACGTACACAATCCATGTACTTTCTTCTCTGAGGTAAAAATATGTTTTTGGTTTGTTTTTCCACCAAACCCCATCATATACCCCCAGAACACCTGGGATATTCGACAAGTGTCACATACGGACAATTATGTGATACTTCATCTGCATCTGTTTCTAAAGCTTGATGCTGGTGCCTATTCACTGCCATGATATGGATGAGCACAAGCAGGACTTTCTTTCATTTGTCCTTTTATGGTCTGAAAAAAGGACATACTCCATTAGAAAAACACCAGGGTGTGTAAATTATTTTCTGCGCGAGAGAACCCTCCGGCTTTGAGTATGAATGAAACGTACATTACATGACAGCGTTCACTCAAGCGTCTCGTGAACACGCTTCGCAGAGCTGGACCAAGGGAGGCATTTGTAGCGACTGATCGTTTTGCTAGAAAAAACCTTTATTCATTGGCTGGGGCCTTTAAAGCTGCCTAAATGTGGATTTTGGACCGTCAAAAAGTTCTACATTGACCACTTGCTGAGGAAAGAAAGTCCTATTTTGAATGGCTTTGGGTGATTTTTATTTTTGGGTAAACTATTCCCTTAACTGATTGGATCTGAAGCAGTTGTTATACCCTCCACTCCACAGCTTTTCCAAAAGTCCATCATCATAATAACAATTTTTTAAAACTGTGAGAACTAGAGTGCCAGAATAGGGGTTTTCATGACCTTTAAGGTAGAAGTTACGCCAAACATTGTTGTGATGGTCTGTCAGAGGAGATCCTGCACGCCCAAGCAGATGAGGAACACAGGAACCCTGAAGGAGGAAGGATCAACAACTCCACAGAGCAATCCACCGCCACCCAACCACAACAGTGTACATGTTTAATGCTGCCACAACGTTACAGAATTACATACAACAGAATGTATTACACGTTTGAATTCCGTTGTGACGTGGCATTTGGGACACAGACTTTGGCGTGTATTAAGTGGCAGAAGAGCTGCATTACACAGGGTATGGGGAATGGAACAGGAATAGGCAATTTCATACTGACTAGCACCACTCATTTTCTTCAGAAAATTTAAAACCTAGTTTTAAAGTGGAAATTATGATCAAATATTAAATGAAACAATCCACTTCTACAGAATAGAAAGAAACCATTTTGCTTTACCTATCTGCCATCAAAACCATGGCTCAACGAATTCAACAGCCTGAAATACATTCCATACATCAGCTGTGCTTCGCTGCACACGTGAAAGCGACAACATCACAGCTGAGTCTTTGGCCGTTTCTCAACATGCATCCTTATGCAATCTTTGCGTATTCAATAAATATCATTGCCATCCACTAATGTTCAACTCCAAACCTCAAGAAAATAAGCAAAGAGGACACATAAAATGACCTGAATGTGTTTTTGATAAGAGATGCATTGAATGTGGAAACGAGCCAGGGCTTGAAAGTTTCTGCAACTTGTATGACCGCCGATGAGGGCAAACATTTGTTGTTTTGTTAGGCATAAAGACATGAAGGTGTGGTACTTTTATCGGTATAATATGTAATATTGAAAACGCATGGGCATAAAAATATTTTTAAAAAACCAAGTGTTTTAATAGGTTATGGCATTTGTAATATTTTATGCAATTTAGGATCGCAAGACATCTTAATTCTCACAAAGATGCATTCCGTGTCCTTCCAAGTGCATTCTTTCGAGGTAGCTTCTCAAGTCTTCACGAGAACAATTTTTGTGTTCTTCAAGTTGAGAAACAGCCTTACTCACCACTCATTCACCTAACACTTAAGCAAGCACCAACAAAACCACAGAAGGGAGTTTCTCTAGTAATTACGTGACATAAAGCATGAGAAAGCCCGGAAGTCTTTAAACCGTTAGCACAACCTCAGGGCGAAAAAAACAAAACAAATCTGCTTGTGAGAGGTGTAAAAGAAGAGCCATGCTTTGCCAGTATGACACATTTCAATCTACAAAACCTCATTATCAACTAGACACTACAGCACAAAGTGGTGTAAAAATCACAACCATATAAGGCTGGAACAAAGTCTTTTTTTTTGTGACATATGGGACAACTAAACCACTAATCCAGATCTGTTGTGTGGTATAGGCCTTGCCTAAAGAGAATAAGGAGAAAGACTTGTTGAGCTCCAGAAGATTATCTAGTTGACCCCATACTCAACAGCCTTCTTTATACAGTTTTACATGCCAGCAACACTGATACAGATGCAATATGTAACATCTTGCCTAATAAATAAATAAATGTCCCTGTGACTAAACTCTCAATGAAACATCTTACTCTCCCTAACTGGCAACGATTAATTCTACATGCATGTACCATACAAAGGCCCCGATCCATTCAAGAGTGAAGTTCTTTTTTACTCTTCACTTAGGGGTAAAAAGAGGTTTGAAATATTCTAGCAGTTGTATACCGTTAGCGAACATCCCAATGCCTCTAAATAACAAAATAAACAACAAAAATGACTGTAGTGAGAAAATAGCAGTTAAGAATCTGGTGAGCTGCTTTACAGGTCCTCTACCTCTTTTATGAATGCCGTTGTGGTCGTGTGCATTTTACTTCCACTTTCAAATGAGCGGCTATTGGTTGAATGGTAAATTGTATTTGAGCTTGCTGCATGACATGCAGGGCTGGGTGGGTTACTTTAAAAATGTATTTCACTACAGATTACAAAATACATGCTTTAAAAAGTCATTTGTAACATATTTCGTTACATTACTCAAGTTTAGTCACTTCATCTAAATACTTTAGAATACTTTGGAATACTAATAAGTGTGGAAAAAACACAAATAAGGTAATTGTGAGTTTTTACCTCACAATTCACACTTTTACTTAGAATTGCATGATATAAAGTTGCAATTGTCATAAAGTTATAAAATCAAAATTATGAGATATAAAAGTCAGAATTATCAGATGTATAAGAAACGTCAGAATTGCAAGCAAAGAAGTTGAGATTTAAACTCGCAATTGCAAGAAAAAAAGTCAGTATTGCAAGTTTTCTGACTTCATAACTTGCAATTATGAATCTATATCTCCCAATTCTGACTTTATAAAATGCAGTTGTGAGTTTAAATCTTGGATTTTTGAAACAAAATTCAGAATTGTGAGATTCAAACTCGCAATTGCCAGGAAAAAAGTTGAATTGTGAGATAAAAAGTTTCAATTACCATTTTTTACAATTACAAGGGACTCAAACAACTGTCGCAAAACACGAAACCAGTCGTGGATCATCCAGTAAAGTTTACATTAATGTTTAAATGACATTAAAACTCAAAGTAATCACTTTGGTAATCTAAAACACTTTTCAGATGGAACTGTAATCTGATTACCACCCATTTAAAATGTAACTCTAATGAAATAGTCACTCAAATTTTGTATTTTAAATGCGTAACTAAGTTACTTGTATTTCGTTACTCCCCAACCCTGATGACATGGCGCCAGCGCATTCACTGCCATTTTTTCTGATAGCATGGCACCAACTTAAAACACTCATTTTTACATCATTCGAACTGTAAGGGCTCGTTCGCACAGAAGGCCAGTGGAATGCGGAAAAAGTTGAACTGATTTTAACTCGAGCGCCGTGTTTTAGAACGCATTTGCCTTGTTTTCATTTGTCATCATATTAAACTCTGACAAGGTTCATTCATTTCTCAATTTCTGTTACTGTAGCAAAAAAAGGTTCTTGTTTAATTCACATAGTCCCTGTTCTGGTCCACGTCAATTGTGACAGGGTCTCGGTACTTTCTTTACATACATGGTTTGGATGTTTTTATATGTCCTAAAAAGTCAAAGTCATCGCTCTTCATTTCATCTGACTGAAGCAAGACCTTGCAAGGACCAGAAGATGAACAAAAAGCAAATGAGATCCGAGGACAGAAGCTGTAATCTCACACTGCTCTAAAGACTTGATGAGATGCACATACTGGCCGTGCAAAAGATTATCAACTGCTCTACACACATCCAATGGTCCATTTAGTTAGTGTAACATACAACGCAATTAAGGAAGGGGGAAAAAATTACTCCGACAACAGTTTCGTTTTTCCAAATGACTCAAGCTTTGCTTGTCTGGGATCAAGTCCTTCTATTCATAAATCAGCAACTTTTTTTTTTCCCTCAAACTGCAAATCTATGCCTCGAACCACAAGAATATACATGGACCATTAAACATTGCACTGTAACACACATACACTTGGAGCCACCCTGTGGTCCAAGACAAGAGGTTTTTTGATTAGCTAGGAATTTTATTAAGAGGTGGGAAGGGTGGCCGCAGGGTGCAGGAGGGAGTGAGCGAGCAAAGGACTCCTTTATCAATGGCAACTTCTTAAGGGCAAAAAAAAAAAAAAAAAAAAACACTCTCGTGTTCAGAGGCCTAGGAGCTTGTCTTCAAAGATCACTGCTACTCATCCTCGACCTATATAAAGCAATCATAACGCTTCACAAAACCTAGATTAAACTGCCCTATTCATGTGGATTTGTTTTACAACACCTTTATAACTTTTGTGGATGATCTTTAGTTATCTGGACTTTCAATCCGAGGTTTGATTAAAAAAAAAAATTCTGATTTCTGTTTAAAGATCTTGTAGTTATGGAACAAGATCAGGGTAAATGATGACAGAATCTAAAATATCCCTTTAATGATAATCAGACAAAAGAAAAAGAGAACGTCTATCACTGCTCTTGAATGAATTGAACTTTGTAGATTTAATAAGAATCTTTGTGCATTTAATTCATACACTGAAGACTATGCAGTGTTTTGTTTGTGTATGATGAAAACTACAAATAATTTGAATAGCCTTAAATCAGTAGCAACTTCTTTGTTTCTTAAATCACCTATAGTCAGTATGGTTGACAATTATGTGATCTTATTACTGTTAGGGATGGACTGATATGAAAATTGGCCAATATGATAACAAATAATTCTTTATATTTGATATACGATAACCGATAAATCTAAATCAGAGTTTCTATAATTTTTGAGAACCTGATTACAGAAATAAAAGCCTTAAGATTAAAAGCCATGTCAAGCACACAATTTTAATGTTCTCATTATAATATTGTGTAGACAGACTTGTGCAATACTTAACTGTATTTTCCTTTCAAATCAAGTGATTTCAAATCATATTTCAAGCAATTCAAAACCATAATGATGGACAGTGTGTATGCGAAGTATCTCAGCTAAGGGAAATAATCCATTATTTATCAGCTTTAATATCAGGTAACGAAAGCATAAAAAATGAACGTATATCGGCCAATACCGATATGGTGGCCGATACAACACAATAAAAGTTTCCTTACAAAAATATGCATGCTTTATTCAAATAAAAACACATTTTTCATCATTCTTTTTTCTGTAATTTAGATAAAATCACCAGTAAAATGGAATCTCCTGTTTGGAAGACCAGAAGGTTATCCATTACTCAGGAATTCCTACATATGTTCACTTCACAGAGGAGTTAAGACTCATCCCGATCGTAAATGTGACTCTGATTTTATGCAGTGTTCCCGAAAGTTATTACTGAGTAGCAATAATTTAAGATGCGATCCATTGTTTTAGCTCCACCAAAAAAAGTTCCCAACAAAGTCACAGCAAAATCATTGCATGTCTGGAAGCAACACGTAGTTTCGTTCCTCAATGAATCCACTTTTTTGAACAAATTGTTTGAATCAATGCCTCATACACAAAGATAGTCACAATCATACTTGCTTCCTTGTTGAATGAATCAGCACCATCAGTTAAACTAATGAACCAATGACTGACTCATTAAGACAGAGATTTGCTGCCACCTAAAGGTGGTGATAGTCTGATATTTAAAAAGTATAATTTCATTTTTTTTAAATCATTCTAATTTCTATATTTAAAGTGTTGTTTACATTGTTAACATTCTGAATTAAAATTTCATGATAATTTACTCACCCCATTTCATCCAAGATATTTATGTCTTTCTTTCTTCAGTCAAAAGGTTTTTACAGGATCCCAGATGAGGAATAAGGCCCTTATCTAGCGAAACGATCTGTCATTTTCTAAAATAGATAAATAATATACGCTTTAACTACACACACTCGTCTAGCACTAGCTCTCTTCTTCTTATTCTTGTAGAATTCCGGAAGTGTAGACACTGCTAAGTTTTTAAATTTTATTTGTTGACTAATTCTTATATACTTTAGTTCAGACTTTGACCAGTGGAAGGCAGTAATGCACTTAGCAGCGTCTACACTGCTGGAAATCTACAAGAAGAAGAAGAGAGCCAGTGCAAGATGAGCATTTGTGGTTAAAAAGTATATAATTTTTTATTTTTTCGCTAGATAAGACCCCTATGCTGCGTTTCCACCAAAATTACCCGAAACAAATTGTCTTAGGAACTTTTTACCCGGAACTTTATTTAGACCCTGGTTCCTGCAGTGGAAAAACACTAAACACACTTTTGGACCACCCCAAAGTCCCTAGTTCCAGGGGAAAGATCGAGTGGCGGAAACACGACTTTATTCCTCATTTGGGATCATGCATAGTGCTTTGAAGCGGCACAGAAACTGCAATTTAGACCTTCCACCCATTGAACACCACTAAAGTCCACTATACAGAGAAAAACCCTGGATTGTTTTCCACGTGACATGACATATTTTGGATGACATGGGGATCAGTAAACAAAATTTTAATTCAGAATTGAACTAATCACTTAACCTCATAACATTATGTAATTATAGTTCCTGTGTAAATGCATGCATCTGGCATTAAAGAGGATAAATAAATGCATTATACACTTCATCTATAGTTTTTTTTTGCACAAATTGTTATTTATAATGAACTAAAACAGCACTTCCTGCATTATATTGTATTATAATGGCTATTTAATATTACCTCTAAACTTTGACTACACTAGGTCGTGTCTAAAAAAAAAAAAATTAAATAGAAATAAAACAAAGTGGTGTTCTAGTTGATGCTATTTGTAGAGTAGACCTTAACAATGACTTAAGCGCATCACATTTTTAAAAGGAACTCTAGTATCACAAAATCAAAATTAGGTCAGTGTGCGGTGAGAAATGTTGTTGAAAATGTAATTTCTGACACATTCCTCCAGGAATGTAAAGTCAGAGGAAAATATAACATATGCTGGAAATACCGATGCAAGTCGCTCATGGCAGAGACTGCCAGGGAAAAGAATCAACCCCAGTGTACCGTAAGAAACTGTCATGAGCTTCCCAAGCACAAAATGGGTTTGATCGGCTGTTTGCCCTGAGCTAAATGCAGACTCTCTGAACATTGTAGCTTCATTAGACATGTCATATCTCGAACTAACCCTGGAATAGGAAGTATTAGAGGCGGATGCAGAGACGGGTGAGGCGATACACAATGAAAAGACGGGTAAGAAGTGGCCAAAGGTGAAAGGTTCAGATGAATAAAACAAAAGCACCTCTACCCTTTGCGTTTGCTCTTCGTAAGAGAAAACAAAAGGCTTAAACCTAGACAAATGTGCACAGCTGAAAGGTATTTAAATTTATCGATCATTTGTGCTATATGATTCAAACCCGATTGAACAGGATCTTTTTATCATTTATTCCCTGCTGGGGAGTTCTTCATTCTAAACGTTCCCAGTAAGCTTCCAAGAACCCAAGACAATCAATGTTTTATGTGTCATTTTCTGTAACATTTTTTGTGTAATTATGTATTATGTATAATGTATTGTGGTTGGAATACTATACATAATATTTATTTATATGGACCCTAGGAAGACTCTAAGACTATTTTATGGAATCTAATGAGTGATTTCCCTAGAACATGTGCATCCGCTACCCCACAATGCCGAACCTGTATTTAAAGCGTAATGGGGGAGGAATAACTTTATGCAAACTTAGAATCATTAAATGGGTTATTCATGTCCACCCTCATTTTGTGTGTTTATTTACTGGGAGTTTAAGAAACTTAAAGCCCAGATAGGTGCACTAATAATAACTATTATAATATTTACCCTATAGAACTAATAGATAATATAAACCTACAGCAGACTTAGTGGCAAATTCTACATTCTGCCTGGGATCATTTAATTTTCTTTCCAAGAGCATCCTGTGGAGGAATTCACTGCCCTCCATTTTCTTTAGTGAGCCTGTCTGTCTGAAGAATCAATTATTAAAAATGATTATTATTAAATCAAGATGAGTTGGACCAGTTTAGTGCACATCCAGACCTTAAAGTTGGCCAGGATATATGATAAGGATATTACTTTTGGCACAAATCTTTCATTTTACTTCTCAAAATGCTTTTATTTCATTTATACATAAACAACAGGGGTGGGAGCAACATCCGTGTATCCAAATTCTCTCTCCAGTGATTTATGGTTTTTAACCGCAGATGCGCAATGACATAAACAAACACCCATATTCGACTTGCTTTTAATTCCTCTCTTTCTTTCACACACACACTTTTCACAAAAGAATATTTCATAAAGTTTGTAAAGATTGAAGCGAATTACAAGAGCATTTTCGGCCTTTATTGCACCCTTTGCTTGCTGCTCTACTTGTCGGTGTATGGTCTCGCCTGCTGATGTTTTCCTTTCAAATGCTCTAAATGGGCTTATATATATGAAAAGTATTAATCTTTGAGAAGAGCGCTTGTGCATGCAGCTGTGTGCGACTCCGGTTAAGTGGTTCAATGTTCTTCCATGTCAAAAATTTATGATGCGAAATTAATGTAAACACCCTCAGTTATGTCTTAAGGAAATAGGCAGGACAAAAAAATCTTATATCTTAAAAGAGATGTGCATTAGTGTGAATGCAGCTGTCCCGCTGTCTAGGATGTCACCAGTAATAACCGAAAAAACAGAAAAGCTGAGAAAGAGAAAAATCACACACAGCTCTTGAATATAAAATGTTTAGATACTCAAATACTCAAAGCACTCTTTGTTCATTGCTTGTAATGTCTTTTTGTTCCTATTTAGTATTATATTGTATTTTTATTCATATAGCACCAATTTAATACAACGTTAGTTGTCCCAAAGTGCTTCACAATGCCGAGAGAGCAAAAAATATAAAAAAACAATATAAAACACACACATTTAACATCACTCACCATCATTAATCAATGAATGAAATGTAATTTTAACATAGCTTTAAAAACAGTTAAGGATTTGATGGATCTGATATTATAGGCTACAACTTGCTTTTATGTTTTGAAGCTATATTAGTTTAAAAATGTAAAATTCTTACACATACTTACTTTAAAAAAAATGTAATTAAATTAAAAAAAATTATTTGATTAATATTATTTTAAATATTATTATTTAATATTCATTTTATTTTAATATTATTTTAATATTTTCAAGACAGTAAGCAAATGGATTAATAAGAAAAGTAGATCAAGAATCGTTTTGGAATTGGATTGTGACGAGCCTAAAGATTCCTACCCCTAATAAACAAATAAACAGACATTGTTTTATTAATATCCTGATCACATGGTTTAAAAAAAAAAAATTAAAATACTGAAATATTAAATGGCAGAAGTTACGGTTATTAATTAAAAGACTGACAGTCCCGCTCGCGATCCAGTGAAAAGTGTTCTTCTTTACAAGCCACGAATCAAATGCCTCGTGATGAAACCGCGCAGACATTCTCAACAATACTAATGGGAAAACAGGAGAAACAGTGAGCCTAAACGATAGAAGGCGGCTTTTCAATTGACAAGTCACTGCATTTTAGGGCTGTGCGATTTTTGGCGTCCAACAATCATGAAAACAAGATATAACAACCTAAATTGTTTAATGATGCGAACTCATGTGCGCTGTGAAAAGATTTGCGCACACATCCAAAGCGAACACACGGAAGCACGTGTACAGCACAAAAATTAAGAGTTCTCTTTCAAGTGTTGCGCTTCAACAGAAAAATTTCACACAAAAATTGTGTCAACATGCCTATTCATTTTTTATTCAATTTCTGTACCTGAAAACTGTTAGATCCCTGAAAAGTACCTTTCTCTCTTATTTCTGTATTTGCTCTTCAATATTTATTTGTGCTGTTGCTTAGTTTATCTGTTCTTATTTTCTTTATTTTTATTTGACAGTAGTCCTTTTTCCCCTGAACACACCACATACCAAACCGTACAGAAACAGTGACCTAAAAACCGCGATAAAATCCGAACCACGAGTACTTTGAACCATTGCACCCCTAGTGAACAGATAATCTCTTCTGCTTTACTACTAGTTACACCACGAAATAAGCATGCATGTACATAAGAAGGTATGTTGAAAGATATAGTACAACTTACTGAAATGAATTAAGTCTCATGTAATCTCATGATTTTGTAAAAAAAAATATAGTTTTTAAACCACAGAAAGATGTCAATAAATCTGCTTGTGTAACTAATATGTCATGTGATGTTACATTTACCTCAGAAAGCAATTCGATGACCATAAATTCATTAGTTAAGAGAAATTTTCAACCAACATTTTGTGTTAGTTGTTGTAGTTAGTGATTATTTTAATGTTTATGTAAACTAAAAATTGCATTGTGCTGCTAATTTTATTTGTAATCTACTGGTTTTCGATATAAAACTCTGATTCATGATTTTAGTGTTTCCAGCACTTTTAGCAATAACATGATAATATTGATAACCGTGATAAGTCTGGTCATAATAAGTGAATAAATAAAATCATGTGACAGCACTTACAAATAAACCGCATTCGAGGCGATCACTAAATATTGAGAATAAAATTAGGAAAAACAGCAACAGCAGGGTAGCCAATTCCAATACATTTATACATTTCTTTCTTACTTAATAATGAATCATTTAGAAATAAATCATTTGAAAATGATAAACAGACTTATACTTTAGATTTCAACTTTTTGATCCTGTAATCTTATTACAGTATTTTTCACAAATAATGTTATTATTAAAAAAAAATTCTATTAATAAAAAATGTAGTAAACACTGTAATCAACAGGGCACTCGGTGATATAGCACTAATTCTGCATACAACACCCAGTGACAGTGCCAAAAGAATAAAGCGCATTGAAATCAAGTGTTTAAAGTAATGCTGCAACTCACGATTACTTTGAATTTAAATTTTACATTTTTTCTGTTTTTCGATTAATTGATTAATCAGATGGAAAAGCTAAAAATTATTATACGTGACATTTTTAAATTAAAAATTAATTTCAATACATCATTTTAAAAAATATTATTCCACATCCTTTCCAATGTTGTACTGCAAAAAATGTGTAATATAAAAGCCCATGAAACAAATATTGTGAATGTATCTATGCAGGCTGTTACAATACAAACATTACATTCTGTGATGTTACATAGATGTTACATTACATAGAATGCTGTGGAAAAGTTCATTTATTTCAGTAATTCAACTCAAATTGTGAAACTTGTGTATTAAAGAAATAACACACATAAATCAATGCACACAGACTTGGTTCTTGTAATTGTCATGATTTTGCCTCATTTAACAAAAATCCACCAATTCACTCTCAACAAATTAGAATACTTCATAAGATCAATAAAATAAAAAACTAGCGAATTGTTGGCCATCTGGAAAGTATATTCATTTGCTGTATATATATACATATATATACACACACATATATACATATATATATACATATATGTATATATGTATATAATATAGCATTTCTATATTAAATTATATATATATATATATATATATATATATATATATATATATATATATATATATATATATATATATATATATATACAGGGAGTGCAGAATTATTAGGCAAATGAGTATTTTGACCACATCATCCTCGTTATGCATGTTGTCTTACTCCAAGCTGTATAGGCTGGAAAGCCTACTACCAATTAAGCATATTAGGTGATGTGCATCTCTGAAATGAGAAGGGGTGTGGTCTAATGACATCAACACCCTATATCAGGTGTGCATAATTATTAGGCAACTTCCTTTCCTTTGGCAAAATGGGTCAAAAGAAGGACTTGACAGGCTCAGAAAAGTCAAAAATAGTGAGATATATTGCAGAGGGATGCAGAAGTCTTAAAATAGCCAAGCTTCTGAAGCGTGATCATCGAACAATCAAGCGTTTCATTCAAAATAGTCAACAGGGTCGCAAGAAGCGTGTGGAAAAACCAAGGCGCAAAATAACTGCCCGTGAACTGAGAAAAGTCAAGCGTGCAGCTGCCAAGATGCCACTTGCCACCAGTTTGGCCATATTTCAGAGCTGCAACATCACTGGAGTGCCCAAAAGCACAAGGTGTGCAATACTCAGAGACATGGCCAAGGTAAGAAAGGCAGAAAGTCGACCACCACTGAACAAGACACACAAGCTGAAACGTCAAGACTGGGCCAAGAAATATCTCAAGACTGATTTTTCTAAGGTTTTATGGACTGATGAAATGAGAGTGAGTCTTGATGGGCCAGATGGATGGGCCCGTGGCTGGATTGGTAAAGGGCAGAGAGCTCCAGTCCGACTCAGACGCCAGCAAGGTGGAGGTGGAGTACTGGTTTGGGCTGGTATCATCAAAGATGAGCTTGTGGGGCCTTTTCGGGTTGAGGATGGAGTCAAGCTCAACTCCCAGTCCTACTGCCAGTTTCTGGAAGACACCTTCTTCAAGCAGTGGTACAGGAAGAAGTCTACATCCTTCAAGAAAAACATGATTTTCATGCAGGACAATGCTCCATCACACGCGTCCAAGTACTCCACAGCGTGGCTGGCAAGAAAGGGTATAAAAGAAGAAAATCTAATGATATGGCCTCCTTGTTCACCTGATCTGAACCCCATTGAGAACCTGTGGTCCATCATCAAATGTGCGATTTACAAGGAGGGAAAACAGTACACCTCTCTGAACAGTGTCTGGGAGGCTGTGGTTGATGGTGAACAGATCAAAACACTGACAGAATCCATGGATGGCAGGCTTTTGAGTGTCCTTGCAAAGAAAGGTGGCTATATTGGTCACTGATTTGTTTTTGTTTGGTTTTTGAATGTCAGAAATGTATATTTGTGAATGTTGAGATGTTATATTGGTTTCACTGGTAAAAATAAATAATTGAAATGGGTATAAATTTGTTTTTTGTTAAGGTGCCTAATAATTATGCACAGTAATAGTCACCGGCACACACAGATATCCCCCTAAAAGAGCTAAAACTAAAAACTAAAAACTAAAAACTAAAACTATTCAGCTTTGATATTAATGAGTTTTTTGTGTTCATTGAGAACATGGTTGTTGTTCAATAATAAAATTAATCCTCAAAAATACAACTTGCCTAATAATTCTGCACTCCCTGTATATATATATATATATATATATATATATACACTCAATATTTGGCTCCTCTTGCTATAATTACTGCCTCAATTCGGTGTGGCATGGAGGTGATCAGTTTGAGGTGGTTATGGAAGCCCAGGTTTCTTTGACGGTGGCCTTCAGCTCATCTGCATTTATTGGTCTCTTGTATGTCATTTTCCTCTTGACAATCCCTATAGATTCTCTATGGGGTTCAGGTCTGGTGAGTTTGCTGGCCAGTCAAGCACACCAACACCATAGTCATTTAACCAACTTTTGGTGCTTTTGGCAGGTGCCAAATCCTGCTGGAAAATGAAATCAGCATCTTCAAAGCTGGTCCACAGAAGGAAGCATGAAGCGCTCCAAAATGTCTGGGTAAATGGGTGCAGTAACTTTGGTTTTCAAAAAAACACAAAGCCTTGAACCCAGCTTCAGTCCATTCCTTGTTAAGTTCACCCAAAATCTTCAATTGATATTGCTTGACGATCCTCATAAGGCTGCGGTTCTCTCGGTTAGTTGTGCATCTTTTTCTTCCACACTTTTTCCTTATACTCAACTTTCTGTTATGCTTGGATACAGCACTCTGTGACCAGCCAGCTTCTTTGGCAATGAATGTTTGAGGCTTACCCTCCTTGTGAAGGGTGTCAATGATTGTCTTCTGGATAAGTGTCAGATCAGCAGTCTTTCCCATGATTGTGTAGCCCAGTGAACCAAACTGAGAAACCATTCTGAAGGCTCCGAAAACCTTTGCAGGTGTTTTGAGTTGGTTAGCATGTCACCATATTCTAATTTATCGAGATTTATCAATTTTTGTTAAATTTGAGCCAAAATCATCACAATTAAAAGAACCAAAGACATTGACTACTTCAGTCTGTGTGCACTGAATTCATTTCATATACAAGTTTCACAATTTGAGTCGAATTACTGAAATAAATGAACTTTTCCACGACATTCTAATTTATTTAGATGCACCTGTATTACATTAATGGGCTACACCAACAACAGTGGATTTACTCGCTCTAATAAACATGCGTTACATGAATATTATTAAACCTACACTTAATTTCTAACAAAAAACAATTGAGAAAAATGTATATTTTGGTCAGTATTATTATGTGCTTCTATTTTATTGCGCTCCGTCTGTCGCCCACCAGCGCTCATCCATTGAATATGCAACATGGCAATCCTCGTGGCTCATCCTAATATTGACACGTGTTTTCCTCAACGCATAACTTAAATTTTATGCCATTTATCCTTATCCAGAAAAAGGCATGAAACAGCACATCTGTCTAAGCGCAAGACGCGGTAAATGCTTTTGTTTGAAGCACTAATTAAAATAAAGCATTCATGTTTCATACAACTTGGACCATGTACCTTTCTCACTCTGTGTCCTCTACATATGCATTTGGTTCATAGAAAAGGCTTATTCATTACTGTAAAGCGAGGTGACTGGCTGATGGTTTTCTGGGCACAGCGGGCAGAAGTGACCAATCGATAAATAAATCGGCTACTGTTTCTAACTTTAACTCGAAACAGTGTGAAAAAGAGATTCAATGAATGCCTGTGCTGAATGAGTCTACAGAGTCTGAAAATGATACATAAATGTCGAAATGTCCGTCTTCGTGAGTATTCATATAAAGACAATCGGTTTTGTCTTACGTGAATATAAATAGTGTGTCATCACAAGTGTAATACCCTATATCTGAGACATCAGCCGGCTGCCGTCTGTCACTAAATCACTTTTTTAACTTTAATTGTAATGATTTACCTGTTTGATGTAGTAACAGTGAAGACCATCCAGTGTTATTTTACATTTGCTTACTTTATTGCTGTAGCAGTTCTGTACCTGAATACCGTTAGATCTACTTAAACTTAAGTGCAAGTATTATGAGATCTAAACATAGCGTGTCAATAGCACACTGGAGCTTTTGTGTTATTTAAAACACGATCTTATGTATGTGCGTTGATCAGTGTTAACAGAAAGAAAATGTCTAAATTAGATTGTTTCAATTAGGGTGGTCACAATTCCTCGATTAAATTCGATTACTCGATTTTGTTGAATACAATGAATGGGGCGATATTTGTGGGTCCTGTTACCTGATTTTACCAGTAAAAAACTTACGCCTCTAAATGGCATCATATCCTCGTTACCCTCGGTTTCTGGTTTTATTTTGTAGAAACCACATCTGTTTTGATACATTATAGACAGAAAATTAATTATTGTAATATAGCTCAACACGTTTAGTGTTATCGTGTAAATCTAATTTTTTGCGAGTACCTACCATGCCTCAGAGAAAAACACTTGTCAAGTAGCTAACATGGCATAAAGTAATTCAGACTTTTCTCCATCATACAATTCGTTTTCAAATGAATCGCATGCCATTTATCAAAAAAAAAACCCTCCAGCATTTATTATGATATTCTAAAATCGATCTATGCAGTGTGCAACAAGTGTCTCACAGCACCCCCCGAGCGAATGAACGTTACAACATCATTTTCAACACACTCAAACGCATCTAATATGATAAACAGAGCTGTGTCACCTCATACTCATGACCGGAAAAGTGTAACTGTGGCATAATAAAAGTTCCGGCGGCCTCGTTCAGCTCCCACAACACTCGGCTCTGCTCTGCTTCGTACAATAACGTTAATAAATCACATCCAAGAACGTGATTTCTGCCCGAGTCCCATCCCGATTCTTTTCCAACTGCTACGGGCTGAAGACCACATGTCCCAAGAATCCTCGCTCAAACTTCGACCTCTAGTGCAAAAACTAATTAATGTTTTGGAAATATGTTATTTGAATTTCAGTTTCATTTTTTAATTTTGTTCAAATATCGTCATGCGCATCCTATCGTGAACCCTTGATTCATGAGCTGAGTGTATAATTATACTCATTCGTGCAGGTTTCGCCTCAAGTAGACAAGTAGCTCACGCATAAAGCTGCCTCTCAGCTCGCGAGTCCCAAATTGAGTTTTTGTTTGTTTGTGTGTGTGGCTTATTGTACAATTACTGCACAATCGGTTGAATGCACACTACGGTTGGGCGATGTCTACCAAATTGGCATCAGACGTGAAACATCGCGATGGACGATGATATCGGGAGGTGGGGGTGGAGTAGGGGGGGTGTGCCTAATAATGGTGAGGGAGGATTGGGTTTTGGTTTCCGGTTTCGGTTGGTTCGATCCCACGCCGCAGGAATTGAAGTGGGAATGTGAATTAAACAACACTCTCTCTCTCCACCTTTGATACCTAACTAAAAAGTGCCTTGAGCACCCACACCCCCCCCCCAATTGCCGGGCGCTGTCTGTCATATAGCTCGGGTGTGTGTGGTGTGTGTGTTTGTGTGTGTGTGTTGTTGTGTGTACTCACTACTCACTGTGTGTGTGTTTGGACTTGTTATAAATGCAGAGCACCCAATTCGAGTAGTATCACCCCATACTTTGACAACACGTCACACGACTTTCACTTTCACTTCACTTTCACTTTCAATGGAATTAATTAAAAGCACTCGCTTATGCTCCATGCCAGTGGACATAATGTGGTGCACGTCTGGATAAAGAGAATGTGCGTGGAGCTGAAAGGGCATGAATGAAGCATGTTTTACTTTAGCGCTGAAATATCATTGTCACAAATGATCCGGAGCGCTTGTGGTGTGATCGCATCGCTGTTTACACTAACCCTGTTTACACTGTCAGTGAAATGTGACCTAATTCCAATTTTTTGCACATATGTGACACAGATCGGGTGTGTTCTATGACAGTGTAAACAGGAAAAAAACGCATGCATTCGGATATTTCGAGATTGGCTTCAGGACTCATTCATATGTGGAAATAAATCAGATACAAATCAGATATGTGCCAATACGGCATTGCGTTCTGTACATCATGAAAACTGCAACAATTTGGTACTTCTCCTCGGTTTAATGACATGATATTATTCTCAGGAGGAAGCATGTGTGGAGGGCTGAAGTGACCTGCCTTCTCACCATGTGGGAAGAACAATCAATTCAAGATTAAATTAAAGGCTCGTATAGAAACAAATCTGTTTTTGAGGATATTTCGAATTCAAGTGATGTTCATCAGCGTAATTTGCATGTGGGATGGGTGGGACATGTCCCCACCACTTTTTGACCGTTTTGGACCACTTTTGTCAATATTGTTCTCACTGCACGGATGTATCTAATACAAAAGAAACATCTCTAGTCATTTGTTTGTGTTTAATAATAGGCGTTCTGGTGCTGGGATGTGCGGTTTTTGAAATAATGTTGAGTGCTCATTGCTGCTGTTATCAGTGGCACAACAATGTTCTCTTGGCGCTCATGTACACGAAGACTAACGCTGTGGCGGTGAAATCACAAAACAAAATACACAAACGTGTCCCTTCTCTTGATATGCAATCACTGATGGGTTTTTTTTTTTTTTTAAATAAAATACATTATACAAGGGTGGATTAGAAGCCAGAACCTCTGGCAAGTTGAACAGAAATTCAATCACAATCTGACGTCAAACGTGGATCCACGTATTTATTGCCAGCTCAACTTCGTGATGTCTCTCGGCCATTGGCGATGGACGATGCCATCATCTATCGGCCCAAACCTAATACACACAAAATTGTCAAAATGCCGTCCTGGCAAGTATTGAAAACATAAAATGTTGAGAAAGAAAATGCATGTTGTGTAACAGAAATACTGGAGTGCATCATAAAAATAAACTCAGCATATAGGCTACTTGCCTCAAAGACATGAGAAATATAGCTTAAAATGTCTACTTTTAAATACATACTTTCTGCTTATGTAATCCGTATGAAAGATGCATTTCTCTCAATAAGCGAGTTCACTATACAGCAAAGATGGCGAGGCAGCGGCGTCAACGTCATCTTTGAAGCTGACAAGGACTCAGAAATCACTAGTTGATGAATAAATAATTATAATGTCTCCTTGTTTAATTTTCCTGACACACTCATAATCATTACTTTTGCTGGTCCTTTGCTGGTGCTAATTAAATTCATATATATGTGTGATTAGTCAACAAGTGGCTTAAATCTTTTCTAATCTTTAGTCGGGGAAAGCCTTACAAAAATACAAATACTGATATTTTGCAAGGAACTGAAATTCAGGTATAGTGACAACACTAGCTTAAAGTGTTCTCTGATAACTCTTCAATTATCACAATTATACTTAATATTATAATAATTATATAATAATAACAACTTTTAACCAATGACTTTAGGTGAACAAAGTGACTATATTTACAGTACACCATGACTTCGATTGCCTTATTGCGTTTATAAAATGGTCACATCGAGCACACAAATTAAGCCGTTATTTCATTAAAGCAATTTTATAAAATCAAACTCTTACACTAGAAGATCTAGTCCCCAACAAAAACATTTAAAGCCTCCAACAGCTGCATGGACAGCAGCATGAATTGATAAAATGGTAACACTTTACAATAAGGTCTCATTTGTTAACTAACATGAACTAATAAAGAGCAATACATTTGTTACAGTACTTATTCATCTGTGTTAATGTATTGGTCAATGTTGAAATTAACGTTAAGATTAATAAATGCCGTAAAAAGTATTGTTAATTCTAAGAAATGTTAACTAATGAAACCGTATGGTAAAGTGTTACCAATAAAATGCACAACTGAAAAGCATCTGCCAAATGTAAATAATAAATATATGATGTGG
The DNA here is from genome assembly GCA_037194245.1 of Opsariichthys bidens. Classification (NCBI taxonomy): domain Eukaryota; kingdom Metazoa; phylum Chordata; class Actinopteri; order Cypriniformes; family Xenocyprididae; genus Opsariichthys; species Opsariichthys bidens. Next base: position 3,581,724 of record CM074303.1, read on the forward strand.
TAATAGCTCTTTCTTGTCACAGCTGCTACTTTATTGGAGATTTTACTTGGGCCGGGACAGGTTTTATAAACATAAACATGTAATTGATCAAACCGAAAAGGGTTATGAATAGCTGCAGCCATATATAAATATGCATTTATATCCACACATATAATTTGAAGCTGTCTGATTAAATGCATTAGTTTACTGTGAAATCCTGTGACCTGCATAGAGTGGAAAAAGTGATCAGCTCAAAAGTAAGAAACGGCTGAAATAATTCATAAATGCAATGCAAACTGCAGGTAAAAATGGAATATGAATCCTGAGGCCTGCTGGTCACCAAAAGGCTGTAAAAGGCTATCACTTTCCCTCCTTTAACAAGAAACTTAACCTGGTCGTCCTGTAATGTTTGTGAAACTGCTAACTTTGGTAAAGTAATTATGTGAAATAGCATTTATAGTAATTCAAGACTAAATGTTAGCGTCAAGGTAGTTTTCATTACAAGCAAGAGCTTAGAAACCAGTCGGAATTTAGACAAATTATTAAAGTTTAAATTCAGCCACACAAAATATGACTTGTTTTCAAGTTATTGCCGGCTGGCATGCTTTGAATGGCCAATGCATAAAGCGTGATTCCGCTGTTTTGCACATTTACAGCGTAAATAGCGCATTGTTTCACTGTATTGTATGCATGCCATGATTTACATTAGATTGGTTAATTGCTACTAAGGCCAGCGCAAACCAATTTCTTATAGCGCCAATAAATCAGATCAACTTACCAGCAGGCAGTCTGTGTTGATCTCCGATTTGGGATCCTTCAGCATAGCATCGATCTTCTCGAACCGAGCTGTCAAACTTTCTCCAGCAGACATGTTCATAACTGATCCGATGGATTTGATTCAGACGTATGGAAGAGATGTGAGTTGACTGGCTAAGGTTAGCAAATTAACTCGCCAACTTCCTCTGCCCTCACAAAGCAATATGCACTAGTTTGATCAAAGCAACGCTTTGTGTCTTACAGTCTTGTTATCACTCTCGTTGAAACGTATACAACACCGAGAGATGACGAAAAGCCACATTTTCAAAAAGAACAACAACAACAACAAAACAAGGTGTCGGATTAGTCCATGACAACTTGGCAAACACAAAAGCAGCAGCAACAGATTATACTGCGCTAAGCTAATTTAGCTTCAGGAGATATATGTGGGGAACAAGCTCTTTTAAAACATACAAACAGATCATATTCACGCAAAAAGAAGCGATAAAATTAATGTTGCAGAGTTAGCATGCGGCCACATGAAATTAAGTTTCTCCAGGCCTCTGTCCATAAATGCCTGCCAGGCCAAACGAGTCTGACAGCTGCAAAGTGAGAAGTGGCGAAAAAAAAAAGTTCGCCTTACAAATTTCGATCAGTTAAAACAAGATCCTGGTTAAAACGACCCTTTACGATTCTTCTGTAATAAATATCCCGCAGTCCGCACGCCGGCTTTTACTTTTCCAACAAGTGTGTAATCCACTACGCTGTAACTATAAGGATAAATCAAGCTTCAATCGATGTTATTATTCAAAAAAAAAAACTGGGTGCCCGATTTTCTCCCACTGCCTGACCAACATGTCCGCCTTCCTGTTGAAACACCCCGGAGAGTCAACTTCGAAACCTTTCCAACAGCGCATGTGCAGAACCTCTCTCTCTCTCTCTCTCTCTCTCTGCGCGAGTACAATGGCGGGTAGCAAACGTACGCGTTGCAGTAGTATCCGCATGCAGATCGGCAGAGCCATCAGTTTGAGGACAGCAGCTCCAGGCAGGTCTCGACAATAGTACGTGCATTTTGTATCAGGATACAGCATTTTTTTTCAAACACAGTACAATGACAATATGAAACTTTTTATTAAAAAAACTATATTGATAAAAGTTATAAGTAAATATATTAACCAAGATTAACAAATACATAATCAGTGTGTTTTGACATTAATTTTACCTGGTGCAGTTAATGTTGCCTATTGTAACGTGTTTCTCATTCGAATGTATAGACTTTTGCACCGGAGAACAAGCACACAGTCATCTCTAAAATTCTCTGAAATCTCCATAGACAGCTACAGTATGCGAGTCATTACAAAATGGGTCGCATTTGTACCGTGGCCCAGTAGTATGGCAAGCCGTTTTGACTTTTATTCATTCTCAGGATATGAACTTGTGATATCAACAATTACATTTTCACTAGTAATAACTATACTTCTTGATATCTCAAACAATGTAATTGTTTATATCAGAAATTTGCATTTTTCTAGTAAGAATTGTATTCCTGATGTGTGAAACTGGAATTTCAACTAGTAAGAAATTAATTCTTGATATCAACATTTGAATTTGAATGGCAGCCTAAGGCGAGATTTCACCAGTAAAAATACAATTCTTGATATCAAGAATTATAGTTTATACTAGTGGAAATTGAATTGTTGATTTTAAGAATTAACTTTGTTACTAGTGGAAATCTAATTGTTGATATCAAAAATTAACATTTTAACTAGTGAAAATGTAATTGTTGATATCACAACTTCATATCCTGAAAATGAATGAAAGTCAAAACGGCTTGCCATACAGTAGTGCACAACACAACGAAATTTAAAAAGCAATCATAAGCTCACAACACAACGGAAACAAGCCGCAGCAGAACGAAATAAAGCCACAACACAACGGAAATGCTCCCGAGCACTAGGGGGCTCTCTGTGCACGGTTAAGTTAGAGCTCCTTGCCACTATTCTAGAGTCTACAGTCTTATAGCAATACCATGATTAGTTTTAAGTATTCATATCAAGCATATGAAGCATTCAAGCTTCATATCAATACCTGCGAATGATTTGACGCGCTACCACGGCGCATGATGAAGGGAACGTTTGGATCTCATCCGCTGACTTGTCATTACAGTATGCTAGGTGAGAAACTTGACCACATGAGACATTTTCCAGACGTTTTGGGATGAAATTTACCACCCTGTCACATGTTTTATTGTGACGGGCTGGTTCTGCTTCCCGTTTGAAAGTGAGGGTCACAGAATTGAAATCAAGGTTTCTAATATATGCTAGTCAACCAATTGTTGCCTGTTGCCAAGCTTTCGCAACAAAACCAGCCCAATCACATTTTAGCCCAATTCCGGGGGGAAACCGTAGACTTGGCAACTCTGTTAGATTCATTTCCTTCATTCACTCACTCATTTACATTTATTCATTTGGCAGACGCTTTTATCTCCAAAGCGACTTGCAAGTGAGGAATACAGCAAGCGATTCATCATGAAGAGGCGAATAGACACAGGAAGTGCTCACAATACAAGTTTCAGACATTGTTCAGAATAGCATAAGCTAGAATAGGGAGGGATTAGAAGAAAGGATGAGACACTCACTATATCACTCATTCACTGCTCTAATGAATAATGTTACGTTTTATGACATTTGTAGATGCTGAGAGACAACAGCGATGCAACACAGTGTCTGCCCATATCCGGCCCACCTCTGATCTGTGTGTAATCCACATGTACCAGATGTGGGCCACACTATGTTTCTGTCTGAGAAGTTACCAGTAGATTTTTGTTTTGTTTCAGGCAACATAAAATAGGAAAGCGAATTTCCAGGAAGAACAGGGATACACTACACAAAGATATTGAAAAACAAAAGAAATTGCTATTGAAGGAGAGAAAACGTGCTGACAAATACATGCATACGTCTCCTGTCTGGTCGGGCCAGAAGTCAAGGCCACGGAGGAGAAGGTGCTTCCTGCAGAGCAAATGGGTGGAGCTTACATTAGCTCCCCCTCGCTAGACGTCCAGCGAGGAGGAGCGAATGTACAACCACACCCTAATTTTGCCATGTTGTTGCAAATTTATTATCCACAACGTTTTCGAGATTAACCTTATAGAAAAGCTGGAGTTAATCGGCAAAGGAAGACCAACACCACACTTGATGTTGTGCAGAAAGCCAAAGCTTTTGAAAGCAATTATAAGCGATAGACACCCCTGGTCCGTTAGGATTGCAAAGAGCTCATTGAAATGATCTACTTTCTCATTGCCCTCCACACAAACATGAACAGGAAGCATGTTCCTTTTTCACGTCCTTGTATTTTCATAAATATTTCAATCATCCAAATAATCTTGTTTTAAAAGCTGCAATTGTCAGGGACCTGTGGTTGTTCTAAATACAACTCTCACGAAGACTACTAGTAGCACTTGAAGTCTTTAATCCACAGGGAGAATACACCAAAGAACGCAGGAAAATCATAATATAACCATTCATAGATACATGAGAATTGACAAAGAGAAACTCAAGGTAAAAAGAGAGAGAGACAAGCCATAACTTAACTATGAGCACCTGAAATGAATCAACCAATGTATCACCATGGAAACAGTAGAAAGGAACAAAAGTACTGGAACAGAAGACAAAACTGAAAACCTGAATGAAATACTAAACAGGACAAACGAATGTGACAGTTTAGTCTGGCTTAGTCTGAGGAGGAGTCTCCAGCGCAGTACCAGTGGTGAAGGAAGTTAAGGGCCACCAGTGCAGCACTGATTCAGGAGACCAGGGCGCAGCCGGCCGTTTAGGACGGCCTCCTCGGCCATAGACAGACTGCAGCAGAATCGGGCTGGAGCAGACTCTGGACTGTGGTCAGGGGCTGGAACCGCTGAGGACTGCGTCTCTTTCCTCAGTCTCCTCCTTTGGGCTGAAGTTAAATGTAGCACTGAGGCTTTAGCAGTTTCTGGACTGACACTCTGGAGCAGGTTCATGGGACGGAGTGGACTCTGGAGTGGGCTTAAAGGCTGGAATGTACTCAGGAGGAGGCTCTAGACATGAGGCCTGAGGAAATGAAAATTTCCTTAAAGCATCTCTGACAGAAATGGAGGGATCAAATAACTTTGCCATCAGTTCCGCACTATTAGACACAACCTTTGTGGTCCGGAGAAAGGCTGGAGATATAGCGTAGGCATTCTGATGGTGGCCGTCTCAAGGATGATCAGAAGAAATGGACAGCACCGGAGTTAAATATATGAGTGTCACAGCAAAGGGTCTGAATACTTAGGACCATGTGATATTTCAGTTTTTCTTTAATAAATCTGCAAAAATGTCAAGAATTCTGTGTTTTTCTGTCAATATGGGGTGTTGTGTGTACATTAATGAGGGGAAAAAGAATGATTAAATGATTTTAGCAAATGGCTGCAATATAACAGAGTGAAAAATTTAAGGGGGTCTGAATACTTTCCGTACCCACTATAAATACCAATGTAGTGGAGTCTACGTTTTTGTCAGTTTTATTTTGATAAACATGATACAATACAACATCTGTGCAGCGCTATATGAAGTCAAACAAGCCTTTGGTGTGTTGAACCACCTGACATGACTTCTCTAGCACAGTTTCAAACAATGTTGCACCTACTTTAGTATTTCTCTGTTCTTTTCTTTTGGATGCTTGTTATTTGCATTTCATTTGTATTGTTACTGACTGTAATTAGATACTTCAAAAAAGTGCTAAAATATAGCATCAATTTTCTACATTCTTAAAAATGCATCATGCTTTAGTAATGTCTATTTGGAATTAAGAAAAAAATTGAATAAAGTTCTAACATCATTTAACAGATTTCTTGAAGTGCAAGAGACATGAGCAAGAATTCCACACTTCACACATAGCCCTTGTCTTGCGTCCATCAGTGGTTGTTGAACACATTGCTCCTTTAGTAGGAGTGAAGGCAGATGAAGGTGGACAACTGTCACGTGACCCATTCTGTTTACACCACCATGCTGGCAGGCAGGGACAGCGAATATGAAATGAATGAGTTCACTGCGCACTTTAATTAAAAAACACAGACCTGTACAAAACAAAAACTTATTAGATTAAAGATAACAGATTCCTACAATGTGCTTCTAACATGTGTTACTGTGTACTGCAGTATCCTGATATCTACAGCTACCTCATCAACCTTCCCTCGTCCTACTCTGGAGACTCTTTAAAAGCCCACAAAAGGGATACAAATGGACACAATCTAATTTTGTGATGAATATTCAACTTTGTCTTTTGGCTAAAACCTGTTCGTCGTCATTGGAAGGGTAAGTCTACTGTGTTAAGTTAGGGAATCGACCCTAGCTGTCCTTGTTTGTAGGTAACGTAGCCAGCATTGCTAAATCACTGTGAGTACAGCAGACATCATATTGTCAGGGATCTGTTTATCCGTTTCCCTGTTTTTGTAGTTTGTCACATGATTCTGTTTTCCCCCTCACTTTAATTCGTCAATCGTCTTCAGCTGTTTCGTTAATTAGTCATTTCCTTCACCTGTGCTCCATTCATCACTCCTCATTAGTTTGTGTATTTATACCCTGTGTTTCCCTCATTTCTGGTCGGTTATAGTTTGTAGTTGGACGTTGTGTGTATGTCGTTTTCCTGGTTCCCTGTAAGTTCTTGATTAAAGTCTGCATTCCTGTATGCTGCTGAGTCTGAAGAGTTCCTTGCCAACATTCCATGACACATATCATGAAATCTTAACCCGTTCAATCCCAAATTTTTCTGACATGGAAATATCCAATGATGTCAATAATGGTGTCATTAGTTGCCTCTATTTTTGGAAATTTTTATGGAAAAGTGTGTGAAAAATTTTATGTAGAAAAGACTAAGCGTCCGTTCACATTCACACTTACACATTCAAATGCACAAACCAATATATTAAACACGTAAATAAACGGCAAGAATGCATTAAAGGTCTCATTTTTTCAGTTGGAAAAGTGTCATTTAAGCGGCCCCTAAGTTAATAATTAACAATTTCAGCAACGGAAGACCTACTTTAGCTGGATAATAATAATTTCTTAGAGCTGCTGTAAAGTCAAAGCAATCTTGGTCCATTAACTTTCTTATTATCACTGTGAAACAATCTGTATTGTGAAAATCGTTATATAAATGAAGATGACTTGACTATAATATAAAATACTGTCAATTCTTATATAGCCTATATCATCCCAGTTATTTGACACATTTTAAACTCTTTCACGTCATTTTAGGGTTACTATTAATCATAAAAATCCTTATACAACACATATAGGAATACTGAGATAAAAAATAAAAAAAAATATCTGTTGTTTTGTTGTGTTGGTTAGCTCGTTTTATTGTAGTGAACCATTTCAGTCGTCTATCGGGATCTGTAGGAATTTGATAAATGATTTCCCCTTTGCTTTCCCCCGCCTGTTCTGGCATCCTGGTGCACAGCAGCTGTCCATGCTGAAATAGTAAGGCCTAAACAGTCTGGTTTTAAATTATTGTTCAACCACTATCGATACCAATGCTATAGCCGCTCTAGTAGCGCTCTCCTGATGGCCTGCCAAAATGGCAGAGTTTGGATTGTGCAACGTCAACCTCCGGAGCTCTATTGAGTTATTGTTGACAGCATAATCACCTGACCTGGGACTTGATGCTATCCTGTGCCTTAACTCCTGCTCCCTGACTAATGCTCAATCAGGTAATCATTCATATTCCTGAATCACTTTTTGAGGAGGTGATTCCCATTCAGTTTAGCCTGTTTCCACTGAAACACAATAGGCTTATTTGAGATGCATCGGCGCTGTGCAGAACAATCAAAGTTTGATATCGCAAGACCAGTACCGCAAGAGTGATTCAAAAGCATAAGGAGTCGTATGCCCTCCAAACGCTCTCACGGATTTTGATGTCATACGCCGATCGGTCTGCGCAAACAAGCCTACTCACAAAAACATCTTGAGTTTATTGAGAAAGTGACTGACATGACTATTTGTGATATTTAAAGAGATTAAGGTGAATCTGCAACTTTAAAGACAGCCTGAAATGAAAATTCTGTCATTTATTGACCCTTATGTTGTTCCAAACCCATATGAATTTCTTCCTTCTGTTGAACACAAAAGAGGAAATTTTAAAGAATGTTGGTAACCATTGACATCCATAGTATTTTTTTCCTACTATGGAAATCAATGACTACTGTCTGGTTACAAACTTGGCTGGAAAAATTGGACCCCCTACAATAGTGCTTTAGAGTTTAATGGTTCGATAATTATTGTTTGAATGTTTTGTGTTGAGCATTTAAAAAAATAAAAAAAGTGAATCATTTTGTTTAGTAATTTAACATTCTGGAATGAGACTAGGTTTGACAATTGAATTGACCTGCTCTTAAGTAACATCATACTTTCTTTTTTTCAGATTTCAAAGAAAGGAAAGCAGGCAGTAGTCTGATTTTTTAAAACCTGAACCATTGGACCACCTATAGTTATGATATCAGATTTCTGAAGCTAATTTTATTTTTAAACGTTCTAATGCTTTTCTCCTACCCCCCCCCCCCCCCTTTTTTTTTTTCAAAGAATGATCTTTTATATTTTTTGTCATTGATTGTGTTGAACTGTTAAATAAAATAAATTGACTCAGCTGCTGGAAAGATTTCATTATTTTTTTAAAACTTTTCCCGAAACTTTGAAATGGTAAAGAACTTGAAGTTTGTTGTTTCAACATTAACTTTGTAGATCAGGGGGGTATTCCAGAAAGCAAGGTTAACTCACCGTCACATATACCTTGAACTCTCAGTTGATTAATCCAAAACTTACTTACTCCGGGTATGTTGGTTCCAAAACTATGGGATTATTTTCCCGCCAATGAGTTAGCGGTCACGGATCTAAAAAGAATAAGTGTGAATAAAAATTTATTGCACAAAATGAAAATAAGAATGTAAAATGATCAGAAAAGCAAACATCGTGGTCGTGGATCAAATTATAATTTAAAATTAAAAGCGAATCAAAAAAATAACAAGCATAAATCAAAACTTTAAACACATTAAAATTTATATTGCAAAAAACTTATGTAATGTGTTCTTAAATATGTTTTCCTTGGTTTAATTACTCTGTATTTTACTCTGTAATGATGTTAGAATTTTACTGTAATATTCACCGGCTTCAAGCCCAGTTTGCCTTCACGTGCTCTTGGAATGGAATTATCATAAATACTAGTTTAATAGTTAAAAACAATCGGACACAAACACCCTCTCAGGTCAAATTGTGAATGGGATGAGCTCAAAAAGAAGTGTGAAGGACGAAATTCTGATAGCATGTGAAGTCACCTTTAACTCCACTGGACCTGCAGCCTATGTGTGCCTGGCTCGTCTGTACCTGTTAATGGCTATTACGGTCTGATACATATTTTTTTAGTATTCGTACTATAATAATAAAATATTGCTTGTTGCCTCTTCAATTCCAATCATTTGCACTAGAGAAGATTACAAATGAGGCACACACTACCGCACTAACAATTGTGAAAATGAAAATGAAAAAAAGACTTGGTTTACTTTACTGAAAATATTTCATTGTAACACAGAGGAAGAAGTGGAGGGAAGTTGTATGCTGCTGGATGACGGTGGTTCTTGACTGTGGTCCGAGAGTATCTCCAGCAATACACATTTTGGATGTGTTCCTTATCTGAGACCCTTTCCTGGCCTTGGAGTCTCTCTACTATCAAGCTGGTACACAGTAAAAACCCCAGAGTTAAATCAACTCGGCTCAGATAACATTTGGTCCCTCTCTAAATAGTGTTAAAGTCACACTGAAGCGGAGTTAAAGTTAATGAGATAATTAAGCAATTAATTAAGCGATGATTGAACATTAATGATGAACACCTGCTGTTAACAAGCAGAATCATTGAAGAAAAGAGAAACACAAGAACTACAACTGATGAAATCAACTGAAGATAAAAGACATTCAATCTCTGAAGAGTGTGACTTTAACACTATTTAGAGAGCGACCAAATGTTATCTGAGCAGAGTTGATTTAACTCTGGGGGTTTTACAGTGTAAATTGAATCAGGATTAGAGAGACAAAATGTGCAGTGCCAGGGCTACTACAGAACCAGGAAACACTCTTTTTTCTTCAGTTCTTGCTTCGTTTTAATACTTTGTTTTAATTTCAACAGAATCCAAGCTGTTTGATGACTGACAACGATTTAGTATTAACAGAACACAAGAAGTCCTCACACCCAAGCTGTTGTGTAGATGTACAACACCTCAACAAACTGCACGGATTTGCTATTGAAGAAATGGAATGGAGAGTTTAATGATGTTCAGAATAGTGAAGGTTTTATTTAAGGGGAAAAATGCATATGACATTTGTCCACATACACGTGGTATAAATTAACATTTTTAAACTTGTCTTTCAAAGATTGCCGTGGAGAAACTGCCTTCAAAACCCTTCCCGCTGTCCTGCCATCATCGCCATGCCTCACAAATGGGAAAATGGTGCTGAAATGAAGTGCAGCTTAACTGACATTCAGTCAAGTAAAAGCAGCACTGCAAAATTAGCTTTGATAAATTACACTGCTCTGTACACATTTGTATTGTTGGGTCCATTTCTCCTTTCCTTTAGTGATTCTGCTTCTTAATAGGTTAGTTCTCCCAAAAATGAAAGTTCTGTTATAATTTCTCACCCTAATGTCGTTCCACACCTATAAGACCTTCACTCATCTTTGGAATGCAAATCAAATTCTTTTTAACGAAATTTCTGTCCCTTCATTGACAGTCCACGCAACTACAATTTTTAAGGCCCAGAAAGGTAGAAAAGACATTGCTAAAGTACTCCATGTGACTCCAGTGGTTGAACCTACACCAGACATGACTTTTGTCGACACCGACAAACTAACCGTGGTAAAGCACTCGGACCATGTCAGAAGTAGAACGGGGAATCTGTTTACTTGGGAATTTGTTGTCACGTCACGCCACATCAATTATGATCATATCCACATATGACTGATTATAAAGGGTTCTTTTGTCTTTTGATGCGTCGCATTGCTCATGTCCGGTGTAGACATGGTGTCAGTTTTAAGAAGCGGCACGAGTGCTTTTTCTGTGCAAAAAAACATCATTTTTGTATTTACACAACAACGTTTGCTCTTCCATTAACACAACATGTGTTGAGGTGCTCTTGTGAACATGCGTTGCAGATTAATATTTTGTAAGTAAAGTGGAAAATTATGGTTAGGGAATAAAATATAGAATATACTTGTATCAGTTCCCAGACCTGAGGCTAAGCCACGGGAGTCACATGGATTACTTTAATGTCTTTACTACCTTTTGTGGGCCTTAAAAGTAGTAGTTGCGTTGACTCAACAGAGGGACAGAAACCTGTCAGATTTCATTAAAAAGATCTTAATTTGTGTTCTGAAGATGAACAGAGGTCTTTGAGGTTTAGAATGACATGAGCGTGAGATATTAATGACATTTTTTTTTTATTTTGGTGAACCAACAAATTTTTAACAGCAGGTGGAATTTAGTGACCATATTTTAATTCAGTACAGCACTGCTTCGGTGTAACTTTTATGTAATTTAACACTGCTTATGTTGTCACAATGCATTGCCAAACGAACTGTATTTATTCTTTGAAGGTTGGCGCTGAGAACTGAGATGAGCCAGAATCCACATGACTTGATGCTTCAGGACAAACAGAACTCGCTTTTTTATTTTCTTTTTATCATTTTCATTGTGGAGTTGAACAGATCTTATTTTAATCTATGCATGTATATTTATTTATTTTTTTACATCTATGAAATATTGTTCAAAGCCTTCTGCTCCCATTTAGGAGGTTCTGCAGCATGCAAACTTTAATGTACTGTAGTCAACATTTGACTACAAGTGGATCAAACAAGTTCAAAGTTGTCCTAAGAAGAAGGTTTTGGAAAATTTTGACGAAAACGTCGACTAGTGTATTAAGAGGGCATTATCACATTGCTGCACATTTTTGTACTGAGAACTTTTGTGTAGGTTTAAATGTAGTTCATTTTTGTGTTCTGTATACATTTTATTTATGTTTTGAGTTTACTCTGCACATGTTTGTGTAGGTTTTGAATGTGTAATGTTTGTACAAAATTGCATAGGTTTTGAATTGATGTGCGCACACTTGCATTTTGAATTTAATATGCACACAATTATATATATTTACATTAAATGACTCCACAATATTTGGTTTGTAATTTAAAATATATTTGTTAAAACGTATTATTTTATACAAAGAAACAATCTTGAAAACAAAGTATATTTTATACATTAAAATAAGTTCATGAATAAAAGTAAATAGTTAACCCAACTGGCTTTTAACCCAATCATTGGGTTAAAAATAACCCAGAGTTGGGTTACTTGTTGGGTTATTTTTAACCCAACATTTTTTAGTGAGTACAGACAGTTGCCTTTCCCACATGCTCTGCATCGCCAACGTTATACAAAAAACTCCCCGTCGCAAAAAACCAAGGGCAATGCACAAAATGTGCTCTGTGTTCAGCGCTGATATGTCACATTTGATATGTAAGGTTTAAAAAGATTTGTTAAATAAATTAACGAATCTTTTGAAAAACAGTAACGCTCCCACAAATATCCATTTGGATACGAAAACACATCGATACCTGGTCTTATCACCCTCTCACGTCAGAAACAATTCTGTATAATCTGTGCTTCCACATCCACTGGATCATCTTCAAAAGGGCATGCCATGCTCCATCACCTCTCTGAAACAAACTAACCCTGAAATTAAACCCGCCCGGAGCAGTTTATGTTCAGAGCTTATGTTGCTATGGATACTTACATACCTTGAAACTTACGTCCGTTTTTTGGAAGCGAAAGCTGAGGTTTTCCACCTACTTACCCTTAAACTTACCCAGGTATGTCACATAACCTGCTTTTCGGAATACCCCCCAGATGGCAACATTGTTTTATGTTGTCATTACATCTGAGTTGTATTTTCAGTTTTAACAGAAGTGATTTCAAACAATATTGTGTTATAGCAATAACAGTGCTGATTCATTCAACATTATTACCATTATTTTTGTTTATTTCAATATTGAAATGATCATTTTTGTTCACCATTGTTTTAAGATTAAATGTGGGTGCAAACGTGATATTGAAGCAATATTACTTCATAATGTTGATTTAATGATAACTGATTTTTTGTTGAAATTTCAGCATTCGACTGTAACTGAGGGTGCAAGAGTGACACTGAAGCAACATCACTTTGTAATATTAATTCAATTAGCGTTGACGGATGAACACTGACTCAACATTGTTTCAATGAATACATGAAATCTGGGATTTCTGCTGTAAGAGATAGTCATTAATTATTTTGCATATGGTAATGAAACACAGGCATGTACATTCCTACTCATACATTTTCACTCCTGTGAGTTAACAGAATAATCGGTGCAGGGCAGACCCTCGCCAGTATACGCCAGGCGCAGCAACAGGTCATGATAGAGCATTTTTGTGTGATCATCAGGCCTCAAAAGTAAGACAGAGGTATTATGGAGCTGGATAAGTCAGTACAATCCTACATGACGATCCCGGCGTCCTTCATAGATCTCTAAAAAAAAAAAAAAAAGTGCAGCTTGCAGCTGGATGAGTGCACTTTATCCTGCTGCTGTATGGGGAAACAGATTGTGGGTCCATAATCTTCAGGGCCATCATGGAGGTGGTGGGTCACAACACTTTCTGTTCCTTGACCCTGGGAGAAAGCTACTGCCCTTTTGTATTGTCCCAACAGCTTTTGTGATGCCTGTTGGTGGTTATTGGTGGAGCCCCACAGAATCAAGGCCATAGTTAAACTTGTGCTGGAATAATTTGTCACCCCAAGAAGACCGCAGAGTGGGTTCAGTGCCACCACACTGTAAGACTAGAGGTCTGGTGCACTAGAAGTGAATGATTACTCGCTGAGCCAACTCCCCACAGTTAAACCCAATGGCAGAAGATCAAAAGAGCCAGGAGACTTGAGTCTTCAAAAAATAAAAGTAATCCTTACTGGAAAAACAATAGAGAGCAAAATACAAATGAATTAGGAGAGCCAAGCTTCCATAAAACAGAGAAAACAAAAACGAGGGTCCAAAATATCTAACAGCGATAAACTTAACTTGAAGACAGGCAGCAGGAATCTCAGTATGTCTTGCTCAAGACTGAACACAATAGCAGGGAACAAACAAACTTATAAAGGGTCTAATACAGGTGTGGGAAATCAGTGCTAATGAGCAATGAACATGGTTGGGGCAATGGCACCTTCTACAAGAGTGGAGAGACTAGAGTTCATGCTGCAAGCGCCATCCATAGTTCTGGAGGAAGCATGACAGAGAGCGATAGCGAGCCCTGGTGGTCAGGATGAAAATAGTGCTTATAGTGCAAGACCATTTCACAAACAGTGCCACTCAGTCAGCAAAAATCACTAACTCATTGCCTGTTTCGTTTAGATGTGAATATCAGCTGGTGGATCCCTCAGCCACTCCAAAAGCACCATTGCACCCTCTCGCATTGAGGTCCCCTTGGAAAGAATTGAGACGAACCTCGTCGGCCCATTAGAACGATCAGCATGTTGGCATCCCTTTTTACTCGTCATAGTGGATTATGAAATGCGATACCCAGAGACAGTACTTCTCTGCAACAGTAGTTACTTCGAGATTCAGGAAAGCGAAAGGAGAAAAATTAGCATGGCTGCTGTTCATAGCATTTCAGAAAAAAGATTATTGATGGTGATGTATTTGGTACTATTTCATAAGATATAATTGTATTATAAGTTGAAATGAATGATTGGATAAAGAGTGAGTCTTTAATCTAGATTTAAATAGACAGTGTGCCTGGGCTCCGAACATTTTCAAGAAGGCTGTTCCTAAATTCTGGAACAGCTTTCTTGAAAATACATCGACAGTAGCCACAGGTATTAATTTTGCTTTGTCTGCATATGTTTTTTTGAATCTCAAAATGACAATACCCCTTGACTTCCATTATATGAATCACAGAGAACCATGGTTTCAGGTAAAAAAAAAAAAAGTCACCTACATCTTGGATGGCCTGAGGACGAGTAAATTAACAGAAATTTTTTATTGTTGGACGAACTATCCCTTTGGGATAAATTGTTAAAGGGATAGTTCACCCAAAAATGATAACTCTGTCATCATTTACTCACCCTTTATGTTGTTCCAAACCTGTATGAGTTGCTCTCTTCTGTTGAACACCAAAGAAGATATTTTGAAGAATGTTTGTAACCAGACAGTTGACGGTAGCCATTGACTTCCATAGCACTTTTTTTTCCTTCTATGGAAGTCAATGGCTACTGTCAACTTTCTGGTTACAAACATTCTTCAAAACTTCATTTTTGGGTGAACTATCCCTTTAACATCCCAATCTTTAAAAATAGTTTTGTTCACTTATTTATTTATTGTTATCTGTTTAAATTGCAATTAGATATTTTCTAGAAAAAGCACTGTTTTTTGTTCTCACAATTCAGAGATGCTGTAGTATCATTTAATTGATTAGAACATAGGCTATCATAACTGTACTGGGTATTCGAAATTTTACTTACTAGTGATCTGGTGTATAGCCAGAATCACCAGGAAAACAGTAAGTGCTCACCTTGGCTTTAGATGTTGAGGCATGGCCAGACAATGTACTCTCCATTGATCACAGTGTTGAATTTGGTCTCTCAAAAAGGGGCTATACGGTTCCTGGTGAAGATCTCGAAGATCTTTCATGCAGAGGCAAGGTCCTGGCCTGTGGTCTGTTCTGCACCTTTCACTGCTGATGTACCCACAGACCATGGTGTGTCTGTGCTAGAGTGAAGAAGACCTGAGAAAATTGCATCCTGGGTTCATAGCCCCTGTGCTCAGAAACACAAGGAGTAGAGTTGGTGGGAGTATTTGCATTACACCACAAACCTCTGACTTGTGAACATCAACAGGATGTTTCCAGGATGTTTTCCAGCTTTCTTCTCTCACAGCTGGGCCTGCTTCTCCAGTAGGTTGTGGTTCTGCTTCTTCATACCCTCCAGCTACAACTGCACTGTTGTAACGACTGAGATAAATCAGACACAAATATTTAACAAATATTCTTCAAACCTCCTTCTGACTGCAAACCAAGTTGTCTGACGGGGAGCAGGCCGACTGGGATGATCTCTGTGGAACTGGGTGAGTAGTGATGGATCGAGGATATCATCTCGAGACACCCAGGATCTTTCCTCGGGACCGTATCCCTCCCTGTCGACGAGATATTCGAGTTGGGATCCACGTCGTCTGGAATTTAAGATGTCATGGACCTGATTTGTGGACTCTTCTTCGGCAATATCAAGAGGAGGAGGAAGCACTTCAGGGTTGTCCGGATCTGCGGGGGGAAACATAGGTTCAGTGTAAGGTTTGAGTAATGAAACATGGAATGATACTGATACTGCATTACGATACTGAGGTGGTAGGTGAAGATGGTAAGTGACTTCGTTTAGCTGCCTCTGCACTGTGAAAGGACCTATGTAGCGGGGACTCAGCTTCTGACAGGGTAGGCGAAGACGGATATCCCTAGTAGAAAGCCATACCTTCTGGCCCGGACGGTAGGTGGGAGTTAGTGTTCTGCGTTTGTCTGCTTGAATCTTATGTCCTCGCACTGCCTGTTGGAGGTGTACGTGTACTGAGTCCCATAACCTCTCGCTCTGCTGGAACCACTCTTGTACTACTGGGGCTTCAGATGGCTCTCCGGACCAGGGAAACAGGGGTGGCTGATAGCCGAATACACATTTGAATGGAGTTAAACCAGTTGTGGATTGCCTGAGGGAATTTTGTGCATATTCTGCCCAAGGTAGGATTTGGCTCCAGTTATTTTGGTTTTGATGACAGTAAGATCTCAGGTACCTCTCGATTTCTTGAAACTTTCGCTCGGTTTGGCCATTAGTCTGTGGGTGATAGCCGGAAGACAGGCTGAGCGAGACTCCCAGGAGTTTGGAGAAGGATTGCCATATTCGGGAAATTAATTGAGGTCCTCATTCAGAGACGATATCTTCAGGAAGGCCAAAGTCACGGAAGAGATGTTGGAACAGGAGCTTGGAAGGCAGTGGATAATCCTTTCAGTGGGATAAGCTTACACATCTTCAAGCATCTGTCGACCATGACAACTATACAGGTGTGGGAGTTGGACGAAGGAAGGTCAGTAATGAAGTCAACTGCGATATGGGTCCAGGGTCTTTGAGGGATTGGTAATGGTACGAGTTTTCCTGCAGGGAGTTGTTTAGGAGTAGTGGTTATGGCACAGGTGGAACATCCTTGGACATATCGAGAGGTATCCCGAGTCATTGTAGGCCACCAGTAGCGCTGACGAATGAGCGAGAGGGTTCGCTGGCTACCTGGATGTCCAGAGCCCGGAGATGTGTGAGCAGTGTCCAGGAGGAGCTGACGGAGAGAGGTGGGTACATAGAAAAGCCCCTCCGGACATCCCGGCAGAGCAGGTTCGGATTCGAGGGCTTGACGAATCTGGTCATCCAACTCCCATTGAATGGGACTGACGATCATGGCTGGAGGGAGAATGGTCTCAGGAGGGTTAGAATCAGGCTCTGGAGAGTAAATACGGGAAAGAGCATCCGCCTAAAGTTTGAGGTACAATTGATGTTCTCTGAGACGTTGAAGGACCTGGCGGACATGGGAGTGATGCTCATTGAGGGATTTGGAGTAGATCAGAATATCGTCTATGTAGACGATAACAAACTTATGGAGGAGAACTCGGAAGATCTTGTTCATGTAATTCTGGAAGATGGACGGAGAGTTAGCCAGGCCATACGGCATAACCCGATATTCGTAGTGACCAGAAGGGGTGATGAAGGCTGTTTTCCACTCGTCACCTCTTCGGTTACGGATGAGATTATAGGCACTACGTAAGTCTAATTTGGAGAAGATGTGGGCTCCTCTGAGTTGTTCTAAGGCTGCAGGAATCAGAGGAAGGGGGTAGCGGAACTTGGGAGTTGAGTTTACGGAAATCTATACGTGGCCACAAGCCTCCAGCCTTTTTGGATACAAAGAAGAAACTAGAAGCGGCAGGGGACGTAGAAGGACGGATGAAACCTTGTTGTAATGCTTCCGTAATATACTCCTTCATGGCCTTCTGTTCCGGGATGGACAAGGGATACAGTTTACCTTTGGGTAAGGTAGCCCCAGGTAGCAGGTCAATTGCACAGTCCCATGGCCAGTGAGGTGGAAGATGTGTAGCCAGTCTTTTACTGAACACATCCTGGAACGCCCGGTACTCCGAGGGTATCTGAATCTCACTGATGACTTCGGGGCTTTCCACCGAGGTAGAATTGAGCTGTACTAGGATTGGATTGAGAAGAGCAAGGAATTTTCTTGACAGAAGGAATACAGGATAGAAAACAGTCCTTGCCCCATTTCAGAATCTCCCCAGTGTTCCAATCGATTGTAGGGTTGTGGTCTGCCATCCACGGGCGCCCCAGGATGATGTCAGTGGTGGATCCTTCAAGCACCATGAATGATATTTCTTCCTTATGGAGGCAGCCAATGCGGAGCGTTAATGTGGGGGAGAAATGGTTTATCTGACCTCGACCCAGAGGTTTTCCTAGGATGATGTGTATTCTCATGGGTTGAATGCAGCGTTTCCTATTTAGATGGAGTGTCTGGAGGAGTTGGTGGGAGATGAAGTTCCCGGTGGACCCCGAGACGATGAGGGCTTGCGCTGCAAGACCAGTGTCACGGTTATGGAGGTATACAGTAGTTCGAATTAAGTGAGCAACCTTGGGGTAAACTTGAATTGTACTCACCATAGGTCGAGGCGGTTTGATGGGACAATTGGCGATCAGGTGACCATTTCTTCCACAATACAGGCACAGAAAATTGAGTCGTCTACGTTGACGTTCGTTTGGGGTCAAGCGGTAGGTATCGATACTCTTGGGTTCTGGTGCTGGAAGGACGACTGGACTACTGGGAGGCGGAGACTGCCAGACGGATGCAGAAGGTGAACAGGCAGAATATCGTTGTGAGACACGGATAGCCTTTTGAATTATGGATTACAATCCTGTACTGTCATCATACACAATCATGAACTGCCTGATGCTTGGGTTGAGCCCTTGACGGAAGGCAGTGATCAAAGCGGTTTCATTCCAGCCGCTGCTGGCGGCCAAGGTGCGAAACTTCAGGGCGTAATTCCCCACCAATTCCTTGCTGTAGATTGAACAGCTGGTCGAATACGGAGAGTGTCGACGTTGTTTGACCAAAAACCTTCTTGAAGTGGTTAGTGAAGGCAGTTAAGGATGTGATTACTTCAGCGTTAGACATCCAGAGAGCTTGGGCCCATTGTAAAGCTCGACCCGACAGCGAATTAATCATAAAGGCTAACCGTTTGGAGTTCACGGGAACGGGGACGAGGAACAGCATGACAGTCGAAGTCCAAGTAACAGGCAGACAGAAGGCAGGTAAATCGACGCAGGTGAGTCTGTGTAGTCAAGTTGCAACGAGACCAGACACTGAACTGAAGGGCAGGTGAGAACATATAGTCAGTGGAAGTAATGGGTAGAAGGTGATTGTGATTAGTATTCTGGGGAAAGTGATCTCAAGCTGTCTGGCGGACATCTCGACGTGGATGGAAGAACACCACCTGCAGCTCAACCTGGCAAAGACTGAGCTTTTAGTCTTCCCTGCCACTCCTACTCTACAACACGACATCAACATACAGCTTGGTACAACCACCATTACTCCATCTAAGTCGGCCAGAAATCTTGGAGTTATCTTCGATGACCAACTGACCTTCAGAGACCACATATCAAAGACAGCGCGGTCATGCAGATTTGCACTTCACAACATCAGTAAAATCCGGCCCTTCCTGACTGAGCACGCAACACAACTGCTTGTCCAGGCCCTGGTCATTTCAAGGCTTGATTACTGCAATGCTCTTCTGGCTGGACTGCCGTCAAGTGCAATCAAACCTCTTCAAATGATCCAGAATGCTGCTGCACGTGCTGCAAACGAGCATTCTTGCTTACAGATCCACCACAGGCTCTGCACCTTCCTACCTCCACACACTGCTACAACGCTACATCCCCACCAGAAGCCTGCGATCACTAAAGGAACGAAGGCTTGTGGTACCGTCACAGAGAGGCACAAAATCACTCTCCAGAACATTCTCGTTCACTGCTCCCTGCTGGTGGAATGATCTCCCTACTTTCATCAGGAACGCAGAATCCCTGACAATATTCAAGAGACAGCTGAAAACTCATCTCTTCCGTGAACACTTAATCCCTTCATAAAAAAACCAAAAACAAACAAACAAACAAAAAAACCCTATTCTTCCCTTTCCCTTCCTACTCTAGCTTATGGTACTGAGCAATGTATGAGACTTGTATTGTGAGCACTTCCTGTGTCTATTTGCCACTTCATGAAGAATCGCTTGTTTGTATTCCTCACTTGTAGGTCGCTTTGTACAAAAGCGTCTGCTAAATGACTAAATGTAAATGTAAATGTACGAGTGGGTGGAGCTGGCTGGGAAGGTGTGGTAGGATCAGTGACAGGCTCCGTGACACATAGTGAGTTATGAATAATTATTAATATTTCCCCTTTGAGCTAATTTGCTACACTGTGTAGCTTGAACGTGTCCTCACCTGCACTCAAAGCTAGGAAAACATCAAAACTGTAAACAGCGGTGATTAACAATAAGCAGAGTCAAAAGAATTAAAGCTAGCTTTCACTGCGTCAACTGCATAAAAGACTGACAGGGTATAGATTATATTGTTGAATAAAGATATTTTTATTATCTTTTTCCATACAAAAAGTAGTCTTGTCAGATAACATTAGGGTTGAACCACTCTTCAGAATCAGAATGAGAATTAAGTTATATTTCCAAGCATGCTTACGCATACAAGGAATTTGTCTTGGTGACAGAAGCTTCTAGTGCACAGACTAGAGTGCATATATATATATATATATATTTTTTATCTCACTAATTTGTTCTCTGCCCAGTTGTTGCAGTTGCTTGTTTCTCTCTAGAAATCTGTGGTCTTGGATTGCTCTCTTGCTGCTAAACATTTGGAATGTTACTGGTGCTGCAGTTTGGATTTTCCTGGCTTTTACTATTTGCCTCTCAGGACTGCTTTCTGCTGTGAACACCTGCCTGTTTCTGATCTTGAGTTAGGATGTCCCAATGTCCCATGTTTGCTCCTCGCCTGACCATCCTGACCATCTTGTCTGACATTGATTCTTGCCTCATGATTTGGATTTGATTGCCCTGGACTCTGACCACGCCTGCCTGACCATTCTCTTAGGTTCGAATCTGGTCTGGAGCCATGCAGCTTGAACTGTCTCTTATTATTGTTTCAATAAATTGGAGTTAAGTATTCTTCTGCTTTTGGTCCTTCTTCCTCAGATCGTTACACTGTGGGAATGAGCAAGCTGAGGATGTTCAAACTGCCACATGAGCTGCTTCTGCAGTTCATAAAGTCTGTCCTCTACATTTCCATAACTGTCAGGTTCAGCTTGGCTACCAAATCAGGCCTCAGAAGACTACAACGGATAGTCTGGACTGCTGGAAGAATCACTGGCATACACTTTCTCACTCTCCAAGAACTGTACTCATCCAAAGTAAGTAAAAAGGCAGGCAAAATCACTCTGGACCCCTCACATTCAGCCCACTTCCTCTTTGGTTGGTGCTACGGAGCACTAAGCACCAGGACTGCCAGGCACAAGAAAAGTTTCTTTCCTCAAGCCATCTACCTTGTGAACAGTTAAATGCCCCACTGGGCAAAACAAAGCAAAAAAAAAAAAAAAAAGCAGAACAAAAACCAACCAAAAAAAAAAAAAAAGCAATAGACACTATTTATACTCATATTTATTTAGCATACCATATCTCTTATTCACATTCCCTTGCATTGTATATAACATAGCTGTATATACATGTAGTATAATTGTCTATAGGCCTATAGTGTATTTCTTTTATATAGTTATTTTTATTCACTTATATTTTTATATATATTGTACAATTTTGTACAATATATTGTATATTGTTTGTACAAATCACTACATTCATTTATTAATGACTTCCTCAGACATAAACTGAAAGGCATTTGGTTGTGCATATTAAAATAGTTTTGCCATATTTTAAGTTCATGTTTAATTCTGTATACATTTGTTAATTTTCAAAAAAAATTGCATTCCATAAAAACTGGACATGATAATAAATTTGAGAAAATACCACATTATAATGTGAAACCACTAGCATAGCCTATTCTGTAGAGTTTAGGGCATCATTTCTGGACATTAAAAGTTAAAATACCTTAATGAAGAGTTGGCCTATGATCCATAGCTAGTCCACAGTCTATAACAGGGACATCAAGTGGTTGGTCTTTGGATTGGTGGAAAAATCTTTACATTGATTTGTTACATTTGAGAGCAGACAAGAAACTCTATGCACATTAAAGTGTTAGTTGACCCCAAAATAAAAATTCTGTCATTTATTACGCACCCTCGAGTCATTCTACACCCGTAAGACCTTCATCTTCAGAACACAAATCATGATATTTTTGATGAAATCTGATGGCTCAGTGAGGCCTCCATTGCCAGCAAGGTAATTTACAATTTCAGGTGCCCAGAAGGGTACTAAAATATATTTAAAACAGTTCATGTGAGTACAGTGGTTCAACCTTAATATTATAAAGCAGCCAGAATACTTTTTGTGTGGCAAAAAACGAAATAACGACTTTTAAACAATATAGTGATGCATGGACGTCAGAACCAAAAAAAAAAAAAAATGTAGGAGGGTCCTCCCTCCAAAATTTTTTACTGGGGTAGATGCTATCAGCTTGATTTGGCTGTTCTTGTGTGATAAAATAATAATCATTAAAGAATTTCGTACATAAATTTGAGGAAAGATGAAATGCGAGACAAAACATGTTTTTTTTTTCTAAATAGGTTGTGGGCACTAAATAGAGAACTAAAATTCGTAACTGTCCTGGAAAAACGGGATGTCTGGTCTGGTCTTAAAAAGTGGGTGGGTCTTGTCCCACCCACATACAATGGTTCTGACGTCCATGAGATGGCTGATTTCAAAACACTGCATCGAAGTCTTTTGTTTTGAATCAATTCATTATGTTATAATCAAAAGATTTGTAAAGCTTCAAAGTGTTTTGAAATCAGCCATACTAGATATTCTTGAAACTCGTCATTTTGTTTTGTTATTTTGGTGCACATTCTCTTCAACCTTTAACCTTTGTAATATTAAGGTTGAACCACTGTACTCACATGAACTGTTTTAAATATATTTTAGAACCTGCGGGCAGCGTGTTAATTACCTTGAGAGTCTTCACTGAGCCATCGGATTTTATCAGTAATATCTTAATTTGTGTTCTGAAGATGAACAAAGGTCTGGGTGAGTAATTAATGACAGAATTTTCAGTTTTGGGTGAACTAACTCTTTGGTGGCAAATTGGTGCATTAATGACTGGTATTGATTCATTTATTAATTTTGGTATTGATGAATTCGAATGATTTAATTACATTTTGATTAGGTTTCACGTGCTCTCGATTTGATTCAACATCAGTAAATTTGTCATTTTAAAAAGAAAAATGTCAACTAATGGTGGGAACTATACAGCGAACCCTTGGCTCACTCTCACTGAAGTGCTCACATTGCTATAATGTAAGCTATAATGTAACTTATACTCAGGGCTGGGTAGGTTACTTTTAAAATGTATTTCACTACAGTTACATTACTCAAGTTTAGTAACTTAATCTAAATACTTTAGAATACTCTGTAATACTAATAAGGGTGGAACAAACACAAAAAAGGTAATTGCAAGTTTTTATCTCACAATTCTGACATTTTCCCTCAGAATTGCGTGATGAAAAGTGATATAAAGCAATTGTGAGTAATAAAGTCAGAATTATGAGATATAAACTCTAAACTCACAATATTGAGAAAAGTCAAAATTATGGGATATAAACTGAAAATATTGACAAAAATCAAAAATATGAGATATAAACTCACAATATTGAGAAAAGTCAGAATTATGAGATATAAACTCACAATATTGAGAAAAGTCAAAATTATGAGATATAATATTGAGAAAAGTCAAAATTATGAGATATAAACTCACATACTAAATTCACAATTGCAAGAAGAAAAGTCAGTATTGCAAGTTTATATCTCCCAATTCTGACTTTATAACTTCCAATTGTGAGTTTAAGTCTCACAATTATGAGAAAAAAGAAGTCAGAATTATGAAATGCAAACTCACAATTGTGAGGGGAAAAAACAAATTGTGAGAAAAAGTTGCAGTGACGAGTGAATTATAAAATGACTCACAAAACATGAAAACAGTCGTGGATCATCAGGTCATAACAGGACAAGTTAAGTTGACAGTTGGGCAATTTTTTTTAATAAATTCAGTCATTTTGTCTTGTTCAGGACAGAACTAAATAAAAATAAAAATTTTTAATGATCCCTCTTAAAAGTATTAAAATGTTGATGAATCTTAACTCCTCTTTTTCAGACGGTCAGAGAATCACCAATCGCTGTTTAAATGACATTAAAACTCAAAGTAATCTCTTTGGTAATCTAAAACACTTTTCAGATGGAACTGTAATCTGATTACCACCCATTTAAAATGTTACTGTCATGAAATAGAGTTACTCAAATTTTGTATTTTAAATACGTAACTAAGTTACTTGTATTTCGTTACTCCCCAACCCTGCGTATACTTAACACTGTATAAGTCGGTATTACGTAATTAAAATCGCCTCGGAACGGGAAGACCTTATTAATATTCATAACCCAAAGACCTTCGTCATAATGTGGCATGAGGTTGACTTAGTCGCTCGTCGAGCTCGTCGATCTAGTCATCATGCAGTTGCAGCGTCATTGTGGGCTGCCGTTTGAATGAAGTTACGAGACACAAAAATCTTCCGCATCCCAACTTAAACCCGGCCTTTGGAGTAGAGCTGTTTAAAGGACAAGGAGAAAGAAAGATGCCCGTATTTACAGGTTTGTTCACATCATGATTTTACATAAATCATCGTTGGTCTTTAAACGACAAGAGATGCGTGAGAAAAGGCAGCGCCGTTAGCATGAGACATTAGCTTCAGGCCTCAATTGATGGTTTGTGTTTAAAAACAGAAGGAAAGCTAAACAAGAAGTAGAAATCCCATTGCAAGCGTTCTGGTGTGACATGTATGTGGGGGTTGCGTTTATTTTATATGGATATTTGTGATGTATAACGTAAATGAGTGTTAGTGATGCAGCATGTTATCATGCCGGCTAGGCGGCTCACACTTTATTAAAATGCCTTTTAAGTCTTGTAGCACTTTCAATCAACTGTAAGTACAGACTTCACGTCTATATTTTTAATATAATTAAATAAATGTATTTATTTCTTTTGCAGAATTGGCTATAGAACTTGTAGACATCAAATTTGATGCATCATGGCTTGTAACGTTAGTTGTATCGTGGCGGATTTACTAGTTCATTGTAATGGATTTCCAGTGATAAATCTGTTAAAGCTATATTTATTTGTCTTACTACTATAACTGCTTTCGTGTGTCATTTTGGTTAATGTTTTGAGTGTACTTGTGTATAAAAGTGTACACTATATTCCAAGTCGTGTAAAGCAATTTATTATATATATATATATATATATATATTTTTTTTTTTTTTTTTTTTTTTTTAATCTGGTTCAAGTGTGATTTTTCACTTAAGGGTCACTTTTAAAGCAGGTGTTTTAAAACTGTTCCTCAAGCCTCCCCTGCCCTACACACTTTGGGTCTCTTTTGGACCCTTTTCACATTTCTGTGCTTCTCATAAGCATTTTGCAATCTTGCATTTAAAAAAAAAAAAAAAAACACACACTGGAGAAACGCAAAAATGAACACACAAATACATACCCGCTCATTTGAAGTGGGTAAGACATGCAAGTGAACTGTGATGGAAACCCTTTTACCAAAATTTTACCCTTGATGCAGAACAAAAAAAACCTCACCTGACTTTGCCTTGACAAAGAATGTGATTGGATAACTGGATCCAGTTGCGGACCAATTGCATGCATCCTCTCAAATGTTGGTTTGATCTTTCATGGGTGTGATTCCTAAAAGCATCATTAGCCAACTATGGTCAAAAATTCAATTGAACTCCGTTGGTAACGATGCACCAGTTGGCTTTGAGCCAGAGTCTGTCATCATAATGATTTGGTTTATTTCCCTCCCAGAAGTGACTTGCATGAGAGCCCTCCCAAACACCAGGCATCTGAACGCAAGATAACATGACAGCGTTTATTGCCTTATTGCATTTCATCTGCACGCTCTGAGGCGCGAGTCATTTATGATGGAAGAAAAGAGCCGCAAGGAATGTCGTTTCAAGACATGAGTAAACACAATCTTTGAAGTTCAAGTTCACCGACGTTAATCTACTAACTCCCCTGACTGCTTTGTCGGACAAATCGACGGATTCGGGGTTATGATTGGTCAGATCGCCTGTCAATCAAACTGTTTGCGACTTGTCAATTCCATTTTTTTTTTACAGATATTTTACACCAGTTTCCTAGGAAGTGACAACGCTGCTGGATGGAAATACTGCTTTATTCGCAGTTGTTTTATGCGATATTGGAACCTGCTATAGCTAGCGATGGCTTAATTGGTATTGTGATGAATGAGAATTTTGCTCCAATAGCAAAGAAATGTCCACAATAATGTTTCTATGACTTTCCAAAACAGACAGAAAAGAGCAAGGTGATGAATTATCTCTCCTGTCAGTCCCTCAAGCGTTGATCTAGTATTGATCTTGTATTTTGTTTTATTAACCAAGGTAACATGAAAAGTGTGGTTATAAATGTACATTTCTAAAAATTAAAATCTAAACATTTTACTAGATGACTTATGTTAATAATTGCTTAGGTTTTGCGGCACTCTACTGATCAGCTGATTTATTTCAAAGGAGACTTTTAAAAAGTGCAGTACTGGGTGGAGAGGCTCCTGGGATGGTTTGAAAACACCCTGCTATAAAAGCATGCAATTTTTCTCTCTGTAGTCTACCAGCAATGTGAAGATGTTTGGTACTGAATAATTCTGACTAATTTTTTGAATATCTTAGTGAATGTGAAATGGGGAAAGGAGAAGTTTGATGCGGTGGAGCTAAATACAGAGGAGCCGCCCATGGTATTCAAAGCCCAGCTTTTCGCTCTGACAGGGGTTCAGCCGGAGAGACAGAAAGTCATGGTGAAAGGAGGGACATTGAAGGTAGTGGCTGTGATCTGTAATGGACAGCATTAATATTTGCTGTGCTCTGTTATGGCAGGTGTCTGACTTATTTTACTTTTGTTTACCAGGATGATGAGTGGGGCAATATCAAGTTGAAAAATGTAAGTATGTGACTATTTTCTGATAGATTTAGAAAATGTACTTAAAGACTTGTCTTGTAATCAGAATTCAACAGTTAAATATTGAAACATATGATGTAAAATAAGCATTGATTCTAATTAGTTCCTAGTCTTATCGTGCGCGTTTGTTGATGACCAATCGCGGGCATGCGTACCCCACACGGTTTATTCATTATACCATGTTGTAAATGCTCATTTTTGAGTGGAAGGGAAAAAAAAAGTCATGTCAAAAACACACAAAGTTCATATAAACGCAGTCGGTTATGTCTGTGAACGTTAACAGCAAGTAAAGAAATGGCGTGCGTGTATTAGATCTGTTTATTAAAGTGAATGCTGTGTGATATACAGCTATATATGCTGTTAATATGAATCAAAAAACAGAAAATCACTCCCGGCTCTTGATTGAGTAACTTAAGGAGCTTTAATAAGAATATATTTCTTACTTGAATGCTGCTTGAAAGTGCTTTGGCGAGGAGATAAACTTGGCGGACAGTGTACAGTTCACTCAGGGTGGGGTGTCCCACCCCCCTTTTATCCAAAGCGACTTACAAGTGAGGGAAACAAACAAGCGATTCTTCATGAATTGGCAAATAACACAGGAAGTGCTCACAATACAAGTTTCATACATTGCTCAGTACCATAAGCTAGAGTAGGAAGGGAAAAGGGAAAGAAAGTTTTTTTTTTTTGTTTGTTTGTTTTTGTTTTTTTAATGAGGGGATCAAGTGTTCACGGAAGAGATTCATGGGATTTGAAAAAAAAAAAAGGAATGGGTGTATTTTTACCGTTAATAGGATTGTTATGTACATGTACTGCCAACAGACATTTATGTTCAAACACTAAGAAAAAAGTGAATTTTGCATAATAGGTCCCCTTTAATACCTCATAATGTACTACTCCTGTATGCCACTATAATTGTCTTTACCTTGACTATGAGTTTGCTTTATTAACCCCTACAGATTAGTCCTGACTCGGCCCAACGGCCAATCAAATGATCATCCCTCTCAGATTAGATTCGAGGATGCTGATTGGCTAAATTTGTTATGTTATATTGCGAATGTTCTTTTATTGAAACGGCTAAACTGCTACATGAACCCATGTCCTGTGGGCAATCTCTTCAAAACTGAAATTCAGACATGAGCACAGACAGGGGATATGTAAGGAAAGGTGTATATTTTGCACAGATGATTTCCTATCAACACACACTATATGTGCAAAAGGATTAGGGCCACACCTCAGAATTATTGAATTGAGGAGTATAAATTTTAATCCGACCCATTGCCAGAGGTGTATAAAATCAAGGACCTAGCCATGCAGTCTGCATATATAAATGTTTGTGGGGGGAAAAAAAGGGTCTTTGTTACAATGTATTTGTTAGATATTGAATTATAACAATTCTGTTTGCTTTAATGTTTAAGACTTATTTCTTGTAAACCTTTACGATATATTCAAACAAATGACATATCCCATGAGCAGCAGCACTCTCTTTACTTGTTTCGCAGTGATTTGCACCATTGTTTTGTTCGTTTGGAGTGTGGGGAAAAAACAAAACAGACATTTGACTTATAAGAAGTGATATTTATGGCACAAGGACTTCTAATAAGTAAGAAAAAAACTTAACATACAGTTGCTTTAACAATCCACTGCAAACTCAGGTCTGGCTATCTTCTGTTACACAACACCCATTTTTCATAATCCTATAAATTCCTGATTGTTAAAATCAAGTTCCACCCTTCTTTTTTTTTCCCTTTTCCTCTTTGTTGAATGATGCAGAACATTACCTACAAGTACAATAGGTTGCAAATGCTGTTTCATGTTGACTTTTAAATGTTTTCTTCAGCTAAGTAGATATTTTGATCCATGTAGGGGATGACTCTTCTGATGATGGGCTCGGCTGATGCCCTGCCTGAAGAGCCTGTTGTACGACCCATGTTTGTAGAGGACATGACGGAGGAGCAGCTCGCATCTGCGGTAAGTCAACAGATCTTGGATCAGAATATGCT